>MU183949.1:121743-167462 GCA_016904865.1 Pissodes strobi
TTCTCCAACACACTATACCAGTCCGAAATCTCACAAAGCTGCGAAAAATTATAGCTTTCTCTTATATAGAGTCTGCCCCCCCCCCGTACACCTCTCCCTCTCCGCTGTCGTTTAGTTGAAAACTTGAAATATACAGCCTCATGGTCTGATAAAGCAGCATTCAGAACTTCTATAGTGTCTGTATCCTCAATATTTGAGCACACATAATCTATTAGTGTAGAAGAGAAAGAGGTTATACGTGTGGGACGATCCGCATTGTGAATCTCAAAATTATAAGAATTTAGCAAACTCCTCAAAATACATGTGTCAACATTAAATTCATCCAAAAAATCTATATTAAAATCCCCAGCCAATACTATACATGACCTGGTTGGCATTCTTGACAACACAATTTCTAGCCTAAGTATAAAATCACCAACTCTAGTGGACGGAGCCCTGTATATGCATAAGATATATAAAGATAACTGTGGACAGTAAGTTGCAGCTAGCTCAAACACTTGCTCCTCTATTTGGCCATTAAAAATGTTAATATTTTCAAAATGGTATTCAAGAGAAAAATCGTCATTCAGTAAAATAGCCGCCCCTCCGCACAACAGAGTTGATCGACAAAAAATATCAGCCAAACTATAGTCAGGCAATGGCAGACACTCATCTTTCCTTAACCAATGTTCACACAACAGAATTACATTCGGAAATCCTAAACTATGAAGAAACACATATAAATCCTTACATTTATTTCGTATTGATTGTATATTCAACATCACTATCAAAATTGTGTCCCTGTTAAACTTGTCTCTAAAAAATTTTCAGAAACATCTTTACCTTCCGTGCTTACTATGTTTTCAGGACAACCTTCGCTAGTGGTGCTGATAGAAATTTTACTGACGAGTGAGTCCTGCTCCTCTACAATATTCATAATACAATTATTCTCAGATAGAACAGGCACATTCACCAGATTATTAAAATTTGACATTTTGCACGGGGTCAACACATACATATACAATAGTTCATTTACATAAACATTGTTCAACCTATACCTTCCACCAACCTTGAAATTTTCAATAATCCTTATAGATGCATCCACATTCCTATGCAAAAAATCAAGCAACACATTATTTGCTCCCCTCCGTAAGTAAAGGTCGCTATACTGAAAGTAACACACCAAATTCCTATATTTACTCACTGCAAACATTTTATTTAGAATAGAAACACAAAATCACAACGTCATTTCTTGTATATTGAAGAGTCTCCCCAAACACACTATTTGCAATTTTTTGTGGGGAGGCAAAAGGTTTAATAGAAGCATTTTATGCAGTGCCGGCGCCCGAGATTTTCCACTCTCATCACCCAAGATCAGTACTCTTTTCAAAGGCATCCCCACCTTTGGTTCAGCCTCCCTAGTCAATGAGTTTTCAATTTTATCATTAAATGAAGAAACAGTATTTTTTGAGTTAAGTTCATCCGCAAACTTTTCCAAATGTGCTAGTTCATTGACATAAAAAGTATTTTCCGCGCGAAGGGTTTCAACCGTAGTGAGAAGACCCTGTCTTTGTTCCTCTAATAGTTGCAATCTTTCTTCCAAGTAACTCCGATCCTTGAGCGATACTTCATCTTCAAATGAGACTTGTAGTACCTTGTTACATCCCAAGATATTCTCTGTCTGTACCTTTGTATCGCTGGATGAGCACTCCGTCTGAGAGTGACGATTTCTCTGAGACATCCGTTTGGACTGCAACCGACGCAAGTTTAGTGCGCTTTAGCTCAAGGCATTGAAGTTTGTAAGAAAGTGCAGGATTCTGGCTTTCAAGACGCTGAATATCGTCTAAGTATTGTTGATCCTGTCTTTCAAGTTCTTCAGTATGTTTTTGTGTTAGCCTGCGCTGTTTGGCTATGTATGTTCGTTGCTCATTTGTTTCTGCAAAGGCTTTCTGTAGCTTACCTTCGAGTTCAGATATAGCTTTAGTCTTGAGAACTTCAATCTCCTCAATTTCATCCTTACTTGCTTGAAGCTCTTTTCTTAGTTCATGAATCTGACGGCTATACTTTTCTGAGGTACTGTCATCTCTGTTAGCAATTATCTTACATTCATCATGCTATTGAAGTGCATGCATGATAAATTGTAGGTTTTTAAATTAACGTTATATTTTTTAGTGATAGATAATATTTTTATCTTATTAAAAAAAATTCCACGCATCATCAAACGTTTTCTTAAAAATCAATGTTATATCATCCTCTAAAGATATTCTAATATCGAATCTAATTCTAAATCTCTTTAGACGATGACGGTTATAAGGAAATAGGTAGCACCACTATATATTAATTATCTGGGAAACTAGAACCGTTACAAAAATAAGAGAAAAATACAAAATTTCCTTGGTATTGATTAATTTTTTTTTAAATTATTTAAGATTTATTTGCACTTTGTGTCTCAAAAGTGCTGCACGGACACCAACTTCAGAATTGTAAATGGGACACTTTTACATTTTTGGGTTTATCGAAAGATGTTTGGATTTTAAATCAAAATTATGTCGAATATCCTATACCGATTTTTAACTGTTTTCTAGTTATTGACTTCTGAAAAAAAAACAACTTTAAAGCCGAATATCTCGGCAGCGCTTTTAAATATAGAAAAACAGATTGTATTTTCTGATCCTAACTTTTTCAGAACTATCATATGCGGTTATAAAACTTTTTGATGATTTAAATTTATTTATTGTATACAGTGTGTCCCGCTTAAGGACTAACAACCCTTCTAAAATTTTTGTTTTTAACCGATTTTAAACTTTTTTTTGTTTTATAGTCAATCAAAAATGGCTTTTATCTAGCCCATAATGACCAATGTTCAAAAAGTATAGGTACTATGAGGTATTTAAAAAAAAAACTGGAAATACATGTTTTGAATATTCTAAAATCCAAGTGTACCATATTTGTTGTTCGGAAATACAGGCTGTCCCAAAAAATAATTTCCAAATTTAATTTTTAATAGCAAAAATTTCATATTTTCAACACACTAAGGACAAATTTTGGTTATGATGACGGCAATTATTATACATATGGATTTCAGATCAATCATAACCAAAATTTATCATTAATTTGTTGAAAATAAAAATATGAAACTTTCGCAATAAGTCTCCTCAAGTTCAAAATTATTTCTTGAGTTACCCTGTATTTTAGAAAAAAAAAATGTTGGCACACTTGGGTTTCAGGCTATTTTAAACAAGTATTTGGTATCAGTTTTTATTTTCAAATCCCTAATAGTACTTTCTGAAATTTGGGAATATAAATGTGGTCATCCTGTACACGTGTGCTCTCAAAGAAATACAATTATAGGCTTTATAAGTTGCAGCTTGGATTATCTACACGCTAAAAAAGTTCATTAAAATAGGTTAAAAAAATTAAATTTTAAAAGGGTGGTTATCCTCAATCGCGAGACACACTGTATATATTTATTATTAAATTCGCTGAAATTTCAGTTAAATGTGGTAAATAAATGTAATACAATAACAACAAATTAACAAGAAAAATTTATTGTTACAAAATATAGGTCATTGATAACATTATATTTAGAGCACATATAAGATGTAAGCTAATACAAATTTGAAAACTATATACAAAAAATACTTAATACACAAAGTCGTTTGAACTTTTACAAAATTGGTGTAGGTAGACGCGAATGCAAACTCATACACAACACACCACTGATAAGTACTATTGATAACCAATAACATGTCATGGCGTCACTTACCTCCGAAATATCAAATTTAGATTGAAATTTTCATTATTTTTACAAACTATACGCTGACGTACCATTGTTAATTGTTTTTTTATAGTTTTTACACAAAGAAACACTCAAAATTCCTCAAAATCACCTACTGACAAATAAACACAACCACAAAGGAGAATTGGCAACAAAGCTCAAATTGCCGGCTGATTAAAACTCGGAATGATATCGTAAATTCTCGGCGTACTACGTCAGGTGGTCAGCTGCCACGTATACTTCCTAACTAAATTATGATTTGGCGAATATGTCTTAAAAATACTAAAACCAAAAATTATCTTAAAATATCGTTTTATTATATACAGACATTAGTACCATCATTTAAGCTATATTTTGCTTTAAAAACGGTTAAATATGCCGTATCAAAACAGTGTATTAAATTTTAAAACTCAGGTAGGTATTAAATCCGAGGATCACCGCGGAAATATGGCATTATCGGTATCTGCAAATAATGATGTCTGATCGCTTGGAAATGTAAAAAGTTTTATCTCTCCTTTCCTAGATCTGTTGGTCTACTATTTCAAACCCCTTGTTTTCTCTTATTGATAAATCAAATTAATTATTTCTAAAAACTGTGGACTGTATTTTTTTAATAACCATAACCAACTGCCTTGGCCGACGGCTCGTAATAGAAGAAGACAGAATCTTCTTGTGCTATTCCCATATTGACGCTTTTGCATGCTTCAGCACTGTTGCCGTCTCTAAGCTTTAAGAACAACGAACATATTCAAATAGAGTAGCCTGAACATAACAGCCGGCCTTGAAATCATATGCTTTCAACAAAAAAACTATAATCCTGTAATTTGTCAAATAGCAGGCGGTTAAAACCGATGAAGCTATTGCTGCATTTAAGTATGTTTTTTTTGTGTTTGTGCAGGTATAACTGTTTATGCACTGTAGTGTATCGTTCTAACTGCATTATTCTTAAGTTCCCTGCCTAGTCTATTTTTGAATTCGTTGACACTTTGGGCTGTCACTGTCTGTTCTTCCAGTGCATTACATGAATAAACAACCCGGTTGCTTATAAAGTTTTTTTAGGAAGTTTTGCTGCTTTTTTTTCCGAGATTCTTGTTTTGGTTTTGTATGAAGATGATGCAATGATGTTGCAATTATAGTAGTCACTAGTGATTTGGTATGTTTCAATGAAGTTTCCTCTATGTCTTCTCTCCCTCAAAGTTGTTAGTTTTAGTTTTGTCAATCTTTCTGTGTATGGAAGGTCTCGTAACTCTGGTGGTATTTTTGTAACTCTTCTTTGTATTTGTTCTAAAACCTCTATGTCTTTGACATAATATGGATTCCAAACTGAGAAAGCATACTCAAGATTTGGTCAAATATAACTAGTTTGCCTATCATTTCTATTGGGTGGTCTTTAAATGCTTGTTTAATGAGGAATACAAATGAATTGGCTTTTTTGGCAATCTTCAGAATGTGGTTTTCCCATTTTAAGTCTGAGGACTCCCAGATCGTTCTGTTCTGTTACGGTTGTCAATATCTGATTGTTCACTCTATATTCTTCATTTGGATTGTTTGGACCAATTCTCAAGACTGTACATTTGGATTCATTCAACTTCATTCCCCAGTCTGAAGACCATTTCTCAACAGTCCTCAGGTCAGCTCTTAGCTGTCCTATGTCTATGGGTTGGGATTTGTTATAGTTGTCTATCCAGTCTTGAAGACATTCCAACAAATTTATTGTTGTAGAACATTTGGAGAGAAATCCATGTTGTGCGGGTGATATGAGATTTTCCTCGAAGAAAAATTATGTCAGTTTTGCCACAATAATCTTTTCCATGCATTTTAGTGGATTGCATGTCAAACTAATAGGCTTATAGTTTTGTTGCTTGTGACGGTCACCCTTTTTGAATAGTGGAGTGACTATCGATTTTTTCCACTGCTGAGGAATTTTTCCAAGGGTTAGACACTCCTGCATAACTTCAGATAGTCGCAAACTAATTGACTCACTATAATTCTGCAATACAATTATTGTAGGTATCTCATCAGGGCCTGGACTTGAGTCTTTTTTCATACACTTAAGGGCTTGTTTGACTTTTTCCTCATTGAAGATTATTGACTCAAAGGAGCGTTCAACCCTTGTATGGTCTGGCAAAACAGGGAGAGTAAGGGTTTTCTGAGAGAAGGCCTGATCAAACTGGTCAGCAAACTTTTCAACCATGGTTTTGCTGTCTAAAAGCTCATTTGTTATGGGGTCCCTCAGAGTAATTGTGGTCACTTTTGAATTCAGATTTCTGCTTATATATTTAAATACTCTTTTGGGCGAGTCATCATTGGCTAACCCATGCTCATATCTTTTTCTTGCCTCATCTAGTTTCCGTTTTAAAGCATTGTTATGTATTGTATAGACACTGTAATTTTCTTCTGTTCTGTTGCCTCTGTATTTATCCCATAACTTTCTTTTTTGTTGATTTCTCTGAATATTTTCTGGTTTATCCATGGCTTCTGTTAGTTTACTCGTACTGACCTCAATGGTATGTGTTCATGTACAGCACTCTTCAAAGTTCTCTCAAAGCTCTCATATTTAGACACATTTAAGCCTTCAGGTTGTTGTCTGATAAAGTCATTCATTTTGTTGTAGTCTGCAGTGTAGAAGTTTCTTCTCTGGACTTTATGAGTTGGCTTTGGTGGAAGTTTAAGCTGTATTTTGACAGTAATAATACCATGATCGCTGCGGCCGATAGGAGCTTCTGATCTTAGTTCGTAGACGCTTTTTGTGTCACTGCAAATAAACAAATCTAGCAGAGAACTCTGATTGTTCCGGAAACGAGTTGGAAAATTTATTATTTGAGTTGCACCTGATTCTTGGTACATACCCATGAAAACTTGGGTTTTCTTATCTAGTGGGGAAGCTGTGAGGTTGTCCCAATTTATGTTAGTGTAGTTGAAATCTCCGATTATAAATGTTGGGTTTTTTGTGGTAAATGCTGTTCTGATCGTGGGGATCATTTGGGTATTGGCTTGCTCATCTGTGGTAGTTCCTGGCCTATAGATGCACGCTACAAGGGCTTTGATTTTGGCTATTTGTATATCTAACCAAACTGCATCTATTTGCACATCTGTTAAGTATTTCTGAGAGAGACTACATCTCACTTCATGCCCGTCTACTTCATCTTTAACAAAAATACATGCTCCGCCTCCTCTTTTTTGGTTTGGCCGATCACTTCTAAAGATGCTGTAACCTGCTAGATTTATGATGCTGTCATCTAATCCATCCCTTAGCCATGTTTCTGTTAGCGTGACAATTGTTGGGCTTTTTGCAATTACCCTTGCCTTCCATTCATCAATTTTGTTTACCACTGAACTGAGGTTGCTATAGCAAAATGAGATCTCAACTACCTCAACCAGACTTAGTTTTTTGCAAGTTTTTCTAGTATTTTGGACGTATTTTATTATCAGGTTTGAATGTCCTTCACTCTTTTTCCTTTCCAGCTCTGCCAAAGTCTGCTTTAGGTATTTCCGTTGGTTTTCGGTTTGATCACCTTTAATGTAAACTCCAGGAAATTTTTCCTCCAATGTTTTTCTAATTTTAAGAGCTTTCAATGCTTCCTGTCTTGATGGTAATACTACTTTTATTGGCCTTTTTTTATTTAGTGCCTCCTTTCCAAGTCTATACACCTTGGTAGTCTCCGGTATTTTCAAATTAAGTTCCACATACATTCTACTTATAGTTTCTTTATTCTCATCTGCATTGGCCTCATCCACACCCAAAAAGATTATATTGTTGGCTCGGCGTTCTCTTTCCCTCATCTCAAATAAAGTTGGCTCTACTCCCATCTCAACCCCACTTTCTACTGGCATTTTGGTGTTTTCCATTTTTTTTTCTAGATTTTTTAAGGCATCAGCGTAGCTCACCGCAGTAATTTTTTTCTCAACCTGACTTATTTATTTTCTTATATCTGCTATATCTTCCTTTAAAGTCTCATTTTCATTTTTCCTCCTCTCCATCGATTTTTTTAAAGAGTCTACCTCATTTTTTAATTTTGTCAGATTTTTAGCTGTTTCCTCCCCCTGCTGTTTGTTTTTTTTAGTTCCACTTGTGACTTTTGCACTATTTCTTGGATTTCTGGGAGCTTATTTATGGTTTCTTTACAGCCAGGGCAGAGATAAAGTGTAGTTCTAGAAGGGCTAGGAATAACTCTTATTTCTCCGGCCATTGCACCAGTACATTCGCTGCATATGGTCCTCTTGCAAAAATCACATGAAAAGCCAAACAGCTTTACTTTTTCCTCCCTCAACACACATATTTTTGAGCAGTTATAGCAATCCTGTGACATCCCAACCTCACAAACCAATTTTCACAGTTTTATTTGTTTTTTTTTCACAAAAATACTACTTTTCTATATTTTGTTGTTGTTTAAACTGTGTAGTTTTATATTAAAAACACAAAATAGTTCCAATCTGACGCGGATGAAAGCCGATTTCACTCAATTGAAAAATGTTTGTAAACAAACAGTCAACACGCATATAACCTCATAACTACCTTAAACCTACTACATGAAGGACCCATTGGTCAACTAAAACACAATACTACTCTTAAGCCAAGTACGATAAATAGAAACCTAAAATCTCTAGGACTAAATGAATATTCAAATCTAAACCTTTCAGTTTGAGTAATGTTTTAAATAAACCCTTCAAAACTATTGCAACCACAATCTTGTTTAAAATTTCCAATGTTAACTGAATTGTCTTAACTTTCATGAAGTTCTTTAGTAGGGAGCGCGCCGAACCCTTAAACTGTTTTGACACTTGCAACCCGAATCATTCCATCATGCCCCGGATGAACTGCAATGTCACGGCCTAACTTCCAGTGAAGTGGAATAGTGTTTTCATCCTTTAAAACAACCATTGTTCCCACGTCTAGGTTCGGAGAGGAATGCTGCCACTTGTTTCTGTGTTGCAAGGTGGTAAGGTGCTCTGAGCTCCAACGCCTCCACATATGCTGCACAACTTGTTGCAGAAGATGGTATCGGTTGGAACATCTAATACATCTCGTTGAGGAAGTGTGGTAAGGGCTTCTCCAATCAGGAAATGGCCAAGGGTTAGGGCTTGGAGATCATTTGGGTCCCACGATAGAGGGGTCAACGGCCGTGAATTTAATACCGCTTCCACTTGAGAAAATATCGTTGATAAATTCTCAAATGTAAGTTTTCTATTTCCAATTATACGAATAACATGATGCTTTGCGATTTTATAGCTGATTCGCATATACCGCCTTGATGGGGGTGACCTGAGGTCCGTGAAGTTAGCCCTCAAAGTATGTTTTTTTTTCTTGAAATATTCAGGATGATTGGTGCTTCGGTAGTGCTTTTAGTGCTTCAAAAAGTTTCGTTAGTGCTTCTTTTGTTTTCGAGATATTCAATTTTGTTTTATTTCAAGATCAGCCCCCAAAGTATTTAGGATTGGGTCAAATTTTGCGTCATTCTTTAGTGCTTTGTTAGTGCTTTTTAGTGCTTCAAGAAGTTTCGTTAATGATTTTTTGAGATCTTCAAGACTTTAAATTCAAGGTCAGCCCCCAAAGTGTTAACGATCGGGTCAATTTTAGTGTCATTCTTTAGTGCTTCATTAATGTTTTTTAGTGCTTCAAAAAGTTTTGCTGGTGCTTTTATAGTTTACGAGATATTCAAGATTTTATATTCAAGGTCAGCTCCCACAGTGCTTAAGATTGGGTCAAATTTAGACTCATTCCTTAGTGCTTCGTTAGTACTTTTTAGTGCTTCAAAAAGTTTTTTTAGTGTTTTTATAGTTTGCGATATATTCAAGATTTTATATTCAAGGTCAGCTCCCAAAGTGTTTAGGATTGGGTCAAATTTAGTGTTATTCTTTAGTGCTTCGTTAGTGCTTTTTAGTACTTCAAAAAGTTTCGTTAGTGCTTTTATAGTTTACGAGATATTCAATATTTTATATTCAAGGTCAGCCCCCAAAGTGTTTAGGATCGGGTCAAATTTAGTGTCATTCTTTAGTGCTTCAAAAAGTTTTGTTAGTGCTTTTATAGTTTACGAGATATTCAAGAATTTAAATTCCTGCACAATGACGACTACCCATTATTGGTGCAGGTTCTACATGCAAATATTTAATGTGTATCTTAATCTTGAATATCTCGTAAATCTAAAAAGCACTAACGAAGCACTAAAGAATGACACTAAATTTGACCCGATCCTTAACACTGAGGGCTGACCTTAAATATAAAATCTTAAATATCCCGTAAACTATAAAAGCACTAACGAAACTTTTTGAAGCACTAAAAAGCACTAACTAGGCACCAAAGAATGACTTTATATATGACCCGATCCTTAACAATTTAGAGGCCGACCTTGAATTTGAAATCTTGAATATCTCGTAAACCAAAAAAGCACTAACGAAACTTCTTGAATCACTAAAGAATGACGCCAAATTTAACGCGATCCTAAACACTTTGGAGGTTGACCTTGAAATAAAATAAAATTGAATATCTCGTAAACAAAAGAAGCACTAACGAAACTCTTTGAAGCACTAAAAAGCACTAACGAAGCTCTAAAGAATGACACTAAATTTGACCCGATCCTAAACACTTTGGGGGCTGACCTTGAATATAAAATCTTGAATATCTCGTAAACTATAAAAGCAATAACGAAACTTTTTAAAACACTAAATTTGACCCAATCCTTAACACTTTGAGGGCTGACCTTGGATTTAAATCTTGCAAAATTAATTGCATAATCTGAATAAATACGTTTGCACACACCTCGTCTGAATCTGGTTTCCTAACTAGAAAAAATCCCCTTTCAGGTCGGCACCGGGCCGGGGAGAACCGGATGTACCAGTGGTATAATTTTCGTCTGCGCTGTTCTGCAATAGTCGGGAATCATCAGGGGCACAGGCCCGTCATACTGGAGGTTTCTCCCAAATAGGCCCCTCAAACTGGAATAACTTGTGTAACACAAGCAGGAGTGTACCTCTGGCCTCTGTCTAAACGCCGGAAGAGGGGTGTGCTGGCGGATTGCCTTGTAGCAAAGCCAACCGCTCCCCGAAAGGGGGGCACTAGAAATCAAACCAACCAGTTTTTCTACTAACCTGTAATCACGCCATCTCAGAAGACATTGTTGTTAGATCTAAATTTTAATATTTTTTATAATTTCTGAGGATTTTTAAAACATTCTTAAAATGTGGACATATTCACTTAGTCCCTATAACTGGCTTGACCTTGCCCTAGAATAGGGAAAATTCCTTACGATTGGTGACCCTGACGCCAATTGGCTAGAGCTAAAAATACCTAGGTATGAAAGAATTTGTTCCTAGAATTACTTAGACATTTGGGAGAATTTGAATTTTGAATTTTGGACGAATACAAGGACTGTAGCAAGACTCGGACAAAAACCTAACGAAACCTACAATCATGAATAACGTGTTTCCTTACAATTCTCAAGTGTTTATTCCCCTTCGGTACGCTGTGACATTAACACCCGATAAAATTTACGATATAAGAATCTCATACAAAAATTTATTTCCCGAAAAAAGATCGAGTATCGTGTGCAGCAATATGAGCGACGAGGCCAGGCCTGGAGGAACCGGATGTTCCCGTGGGATAATTTTTGCCTGTGCCTGTAAAAATTAAAATGTTTTTATTGTGAAAAATCGGTGGTCGTGACATGGTTTAGAACCAGACTAGGTCACGGTCGCCCCCTGAATGAGCTGGTAAATTGCGCATGTGCAGCAGAAGCCCTTGCCTTTTGTGGTTAAGACAAAAGAGCATTAAGTAAGAAAGAAAGAATATGTTTCCCTATGTTATCAGTTTTTCTACTTACCTGTACGTGACTACAAAAGACATTTCAGTTGTTAGATCTACAGTTAATCTTAAAATGGTTACATATTCACTTAGTCCCTAATTGGCTTCACCTCTCCCTAAAATAGGGAAAATTCCTTACGATTGGCGACGCTGACGAGGTTGCCAGATGGCTAGAGCTAAAAATACCTAAACATGAAGGAATTTGTCCGTGGACTATTATTTTAATGAATAATTTTGAATCCGTTTAACCAAGTCATCAGAATTGTGTGTGGCTTGGAGCTTGCACATTTGAAATATAGGATATTAATAGAAGGTGTACAATAGCAAGAACACTTCCGTTTCGTCTTCGGTAGAGTAAGGACGCGTTCGAGGTCGGCTCTTTTTCGTCAATGGCACAGGCCGTTGGGCGACACGTGGCGAACGATTAGTGACCGTTTTTCTCCCCGAGGAAGAACCGGGAGTCCTAGCCAGCGTCGTCTGTGCCTTTCAGCATATATGTGTTTGTCTTTAGCCAGAAGAAATACCCAGTGTGGGATTTCTCTGTGCCGTGTGTAAAAGTCGGTGGTCGTGACAGGGTCCAGAGCCCGACAACGTCGTGGTCGCCCCCAAATATAAGGCACTTCAAACCGGAATAGCGTGTACCGTAAGCAGAAGGGTAGCTCTGTCTCTGCCTAAGCGCCGGACGAAGGGCTGTTCTGGCAAATTGCCTCGTAGCAGTGCCAACCGCATCCTTCTTTGAAAAGTGTTACAACTCAACTCAACTACAATAGCAAGAATAATGATAGCACCGAAGTAAAGTTGGTAACTTCTAGTGCAAGGCAAACTTGTCATTGTCGTCCATATTTACTTCAGCAGTAAAAGTCTGATGCATTTATGCTCGATAAACCTGCATTTTTCGGTAGAAATCCTGTACAATTTCTGTTTTGTATTCAATTTATGAGATTTTTGACTTTAAATTAATGTTTCTAGTAAATTTAATACAGTACTTTTTAACAACACTCTCAAACACTTTAAAGTTTGGTTTTGAGGATCTGCACAACTCGGGGAATTCTTGAATTACTTTTCAAATTTTCAACAACCTAGAATATTTTACTAAACATATTGTAGAGAAGTTTGCTATAATACACCAAGTTCTGTTGTAAAGTCTGAAATTGAAGAAAAAGATAAGACTATTGAAAGAAAAATTTTCCCGAAAGAAAGGCCACCTACATGGCAAACAACAAACATGTCTTTCACAAGCCTCTTCAAACCCTAGAAAATACTATAAATATTAAATATGTGTAATAAATGGAAAATATAGAGCTAGACAAGGTTGAAACTATCTATAATGAATTGAAGGATGATATTACCAATAAGTGATGGATATTGACAATAATCATTCTAAAGGACTTCAAATAGTAGTGAAAATAGAAAAGGACAACAATATCATTCACTTACAAAATGATATGGAATAATTACAAAATAGGATTACACTCCAAAAAGGCAGTTTATAAATTGCCGAATATCGATAATACAACTAAAATAATTAAGGATAAAGCGCAAAATACTAAATATATAATTAATTTGCAGCATGATATTAATAAATTACGCTACAACGAAACTACAAAATGTGAATTGATAGAAGATTTTGACAAAGCGGAGGAATCTGATCCTAATCCACAAGCCACATTTAAAATAATACTAGACTTGGGGGATACACCACACTAACATAATTTAGTGTTGTCAATTCCCTCTTATTTTTCTCACAGTTGCCAAATTGGATCGATGCGGAAGCTGTAGGTACTTACAAGAACAAATGATTAACTGTTCCGCTAATACCTCTTTGCTGCTTCCTTCGAAGCTGCACGTTACACCATGCGGTCAGCATCATTTCGGCAAATAACTCTCCAGGCCAGGGAAGGACCGGGGGGCGGAGGATGGAGATTCATCCCCGAGGAAGGACCCTAGTTAAATTAACAATAATTTTAACCATCTAATACAGAAACACAAGGTTATAACATGCCTTTTAAAAGGGCAACCTCACTCTACAAAGTACTTTTACGGGACCAAAATGTCGATAATAAGAGAAAAGGCTCTGCTTGCCAATTTATCTCATGATGAATTGATACGAAAAATGGACCTGATGGTTAAAACTTGTCTGCATGGCAGTGGGGCGAAATTGGTAAAGTGCAAAGGGTTACGTCGTATAGTAAGGGGTCAATTCCTAATAGTACTGGAGTGTTCCTGCACGTGGAAATGTGGTCAGGAGGAGATCGGGATGTAGGCTCTGCGGGGATTCCGGAGTCCCTGTCGGTTATACCTTCGTTGTACCAAAGCCCCTTACATAAAACACCAACCAAGCAGTTCATAAATCGTGAAAAGTTTTAGTGTTTGTGGAAGTTCGGAGTCTCGCCATGGCTCCAGCGTCAGTGCCACCATCCAGCAAGGGTGTAGCCTATCTTGGAGGGTTGCCTTAGCTTTAGCTAAGCCTGGACGGTGATCCTACTGGCGAAAGTACATGCACCCCACAGATCCGTTATGAGTCTTAACTAAACCAATAGGAATGCGCAAAAGTGGCAGTTAATGGGCGGAGCTAGATAAGCAAGGGAAAACGCATGGCCCTCCGCTCGCTTCGGAGGCGCAACTTCAAACTAACGCATGCCCAAAATCAGTTACTGGCTTTGTTTTTACATTTTTCAAATTGCATCTAGCTTCACCCATTAACTGCCACTTTTGTGCATTCTTATTGGTTTAAATAAGACCCATATCAGAATTATGGGGTGGATGGACTTTCGCATCGTACTGTCAAATTGCCTTGAAGCAGAGCCAACTGTCAAATGTCAGGTCAACTGTTTCGCTGCTATTTGTTTAGGAATGTTTTGAACTATCGATATAGATACAAAAAACTATCACAAGAATTATTTTAAGATATATCAACAGTTTTGCGTAAAATGTAAAATATATCTATTTCTCTAGTCATAAAAACTTAATTTTTCCTTCGCACTATAGGGACAATTCCTTAGTTATGACATCACTGACTTTGTTTATTAATTTCGCTTCAAAAAGGGAAGCGTTCTTCTTTTTAGATGCCTGTCAAGAATTTAGGAATGTGCATCGAGTGGGAACGTATACGAATTCCTTCACTCTAAGTTGCATTTGTAGCACTCGCTTCAAATTCGATACATTTCTAATTTCACAACAAATCCTCTCAAATGTTATACATCTTAGTTTCAAAAATTTCCAAGAAATCTAATTTCCCAGAGGTTGGCAACACTAAAAATACAATCTTTCAAAAATGTCGTAAGAAATTTAATTTTCCAGAAGTTGGCAATACTGCGAATACAATCTTAGACCAAAAGAAAGAGGAGATGCGAAATATTCTTAACGGAGCAGTCGCGAAAGTGACACAAAAGCCGCCATATTTTGGTGGCAAACAATGGAATTGTCGCCAGGCCATTGCTTGGTATATTAAACAGTTTAAATGTAATGTGATAAAATGCATCTATGTTTCTCTTATCGGTGTGTAATCTGGAATTACATTTCATGGGTAGAAACTGATGACACTAAATAATAGCGGCTTTTCTCATACCTTCACAGTTACTCAGTAAAGGATGTTATGCCTCATCTCTCTTTCATTTTCTACGGTTCTTCTTTTAGACGCTTGACAACTGTGTAGGAATGACTGTGAATATATTCACGCTAGTTTAGACAGCTTATAAAAAAAATTAAATCGTTCTATAAATGAAAAATATTGCGTTTTAGCAGTTTCTCTATACCTAAAATCTTATTCTTCCCAAATTACCTACCTATTTGTATATTTGTCCCAAAAAAAATCCCAGAAGTTGGGAAAAATACCAGAGGTTGAAGCACTTCAAATATCCGCTAAACGTCACCGTCAGCTGGTGTACATAACACCTGTCAATATATGACAGTTATCTGCTGCATAAATGAACCAGAATATCACTTTTCGATACCAATATTCCATGTAAACGTACTAGATGTGTTCTTGCCGATTACGAGTGAGATTTTAAGGATATTACCCTTCATTTTGTTTGAAGATTTATTGTTGAAGGAATGTGATCTTTTTAATATTAAGCATTAAGAATAAAGCGAATTATTTTAATATGCGTTTTTTTGTTAAGCCCTTTTTTAGTTGTGGATTATGCAGTATGAAATACACAAAATGTCAAGTCACTAAAATTGTACGAGGAATTCGAATATTTAAAAGAATGAAGGTATGTATTCCAATAAAAAAAAAACAAAGTTGACATGTTCTAATTTTTTCAGACACCCTATATATTTGAAAATATTTTTAAATTATCCTGAAATTTAAAATAAAATCGACGTGTCTTCTAAGTATTATTTTAATCTGGACGCCTTTGCCCACAGTATACAGGGTGTCCTACAAGTGGTCATATGAGGGTAAGTCGATAACTCGAAAGGATATCAGGTTAAATAAGGAAAAAGTTGCTGAATTAAAGAAATACTTATTTGATATTGCCAAATTTAGCATAAGATATACGGGTGGTGCGCAAAATATTTCGAAAGCAGTTTAATTTAGATATAGGGTACGCAGAATGGAAAATGTCTAGAGTTTAACAAGAAATATGAATATATATTTAGAATAATGGGAGTATTCTATTTAAATCATAGGGTTGACATATGCTCTGATTTGTTAAACCACCCTGTATCTTTGAAAGTGTTTTTAAATTATCGTAAAATTTAAATTAAACTCTTGTAACACGGTGTACAAGGTCCCCCCATAAATGGTTGTACGAGGGTAATTGGGTAACTAGAAGAGATGCAATGCTGGTTGAATACTTAAAAAAAGCTGTTGCACTAAGGACCACTTATGTGCATTACCAGAATTAGCACATTTACTTCATAAAATAAATAAAGTCATGTAAAAAAATTTAAAATGATAAAAATCGTATTTTTAAATTAGACATATTACAGAGCAATAAAATGCAATCAGAACAGTGACCTAAAATTATTCCACACCCACACTAATTCTAATGTTTCAAATTTGAACTGAGAAAATTTAAACTAATTAAGCTTAATTACTATATACTGTGACATCCCGTTTTGGTCGCTAATGGTAACCTGTTGTTAGTGAATTTTCAGGATGCCCCTGGTACTATTCCTGCTTCCGCTCGAAGTACGAAATTTAATTCCGATATTAAATTCGCTTTTATATCCTTCTCTCGTGATCTTGAGGGATCCGTTTTAATGGTGCGCCGAGAAATGTTCTGCGTGCTGATTTCATTTTGCAGGCGCGCGACGACGCCGGTTTTGCTCGACAAGGGACTTTCTCTTTTTCCAGTGAAGCCTTTCCGTTGTTTGGTCGATTCATTTAAAATCTGTTTTAATTCTGTATCGGCCATTTCGATTTGTTTTCGTTAGTTTTAGTGAAGTAGATACGGGAATAACTCGCCTGGCGAGGATTTCGCAATTGGCTTTGTCTGGTGATTGGAAGCCATTGTGTGATTAGCGTTTCGTGCAATGGCTGTTGACCCTCTTGTTAGGAGGTAAATTTTCCTTATTAATTTCAGATGTTTTGCGCTTCTCGTGTCTATTAATTGCATTTTCGTATTATTTCGCTTTTCATTCATATCGGACTCGATTTAATAGCTTAATTGATCGGCGTGACGTCATCCTAATTAGAGATTAATTAAGGTTGAGTTTTTTTTTATTATTCGGATGGCCTAGTTTATTATTTAATAATCATTGAATTAACCATATTCATTCATATCGGACTCGATTTATTAGTCGTCATGACGTCATAGTAATCCGAGATTAGTTAAGGCTTTTGTGCTTTTATGCTTGCACGGAATAGTCATTATTATTTATTCATGTGGTCTTGCGATTGGCCTAATTAATCGTTTTTATTTTATTTCCGACAAAATGTAATGTAGATTCTCGGTAATTTATTTGATCTTTTCTTAGCGGTTTAGCAGAGAGTGTAAAATTTAGCCATTGATTATTATGTTGCTTTATTAAAGGCATCTATTGTTTACAGCAATAGGTTGTTACTAATGCCAAAAACCCCTAATTTCATGGAATTTATTTTATTACCGAAGTTAGAATTGATGCAATGGGAATTGTCGTTTTTAACTTTCATTTTAATGAATAATCTTGCAACTAACTTCTAGTGATTCATGTGGGTAGTTGATTTCAACTATTAATTAGACACTAAACCGGGAAATTCGGTTGTGAATAGTTAGGTAATGCAGTTTTGTTTATTATTAGTTTTCGTTACTAAGGGAAGCCATCAGCTTGCGTTATTGAATGCAGATTACATATTTTCGCATATTTTCGTTCATTGTTGTTTGCTTTATTGAACTTTATTCTTTATCTATTAAAATAAAGGTAGAGGCACGCTATCTATTTGATACTAATATTGGAAGATCGTTCGTAGCATTTATTTGCCAAATTCGTTTTTTATTAAAGTATATTTTAGTGCTTTTTGTTCATTATGTGGACCGTACTTGAACTTTTCTCTTGAATTATTAAAATTCAGGAAGGGTTTTGCTTTCTATTTGATAATAATATTGGAAGGTTATTCAGACCATTTATTTGTCAAATTTGTTTAGTATGATTTTTTATTAAAGTATATTTTAGTGCCTTTTGTTCATTATATAGATCATACTTGAACTCTTTTATCAAAATGGTATGAATATTATCTGTACCAGACTTGGTACAATCTTTTTAATTACATTTATTTATCTTCTTTTTTTCGTACTATTGCTGTCATTTACTTGCTTTCAATGATTATGTACGTTTATTTTGCTGTGCCGAACTCGGTCCAAATTTTTGGACTGCTTTTCCCTCTTTCTAAATGCTGTAATGCTATTTTTAACGGATGATGTCGGCTTCCCTTGGGCGAATGGAACCTTTTTAGTTTTCTGCATAATTAATATTAAGTTACAGTTGTAATATTTCGATTTCTCTAATATATTATTACGGTGGTGCTCTTTTTCTCATTTATTCTTTGTTTTTTTTTAACTTTTGGTTCATTTTTGAATTTGATTTAAAAGAAAAAGGGGAAAACCCTATCTCTTTAATCCGAAATTTGAAACTTTGCTAAATTATTCTTTTGAAAGGAGAGTATATAATAGCCATCGATTCACATAGTAATGTGACTCGTTACTAGGGAGTGTTTCCATTCCTAGGGTCCTCCCACCCGGCGGGAACTTTGTAGTCCACCCATCTGGCTGGGATGCTGTAGTTCTCCCATCCGGTTAGAATAGTTGGAACTTTGTAGTATATTTAACCGGCGTAATCGGACATTCCAGTTGACCAGCTAGACTTGCTGGACGTCTGAGGTTCGTCCAGCTGGTTTGGTTTGTGTGGTTCACTCTGGTATGAACTATGGATCCGGAACGAGCCGTCCGTGTTCACCTGACGGTGGAACTTCAGTGGAAGATAAGTGATAGTCTTAGATTTAAATTACTGTTTTTTGAAACAACTGTCACTTTTAAGCTAGCACCTTTACCCTTGTAGTACTTGCGCCCACCTTATCTCTGCGGTTTACGTGACCACGATCCCGCGCGGGAGACAAAACTCAAATTAATTTTTTTTCTCCTCTGGAGCACTTGACTGGTGCCGATGCATTAATTCAATCATTTACCCTTTATCAACATAGAGTTTTGGACAACCACTGATAGACAATTTTATTTAATGGTTATAATTTCATTCTTAGTTGATTAGTTTTTTTTTCGAACTGCCTAGGATTGTCGGTGCTTGAGCCTTCAAGCGGGTCTAGTTGGGGGTGCACAGTACTCTATAGAAGATGTTCACTTCCGGCTGGATCCTCAACCTCGGTCTCGTTTCGAATTTGGGGAGGAGAGCTTTATTGAAGTTAGAGGAGTTGTAATGGGCTTAAAAAACAAAGATGCATTGGGTGTTTTTGGTTTGTCTCTTAAACTTATTAAGGTCATCAAGGACCTCATTGTAGTACCACTAACAAAACTTATAAACCTTTGCTCCAAGGAGAGTATCCCCCCCCTGTCTTAAGCAAGCCATTGTGATTCCCATCTTTAAGAAAGGAGATAAGACGGATGTCTCTAACTATCGTCCGATTTCCCTGCTTCCAATTTTCGCAAAATTTTTGAAAAATGTATGTCTTCGAGAGTGTTTCTCGAGGCAAATTCACTACTGTATGATGAGCAGTTTGGGTTTAGGGCGGAACGTAATACTGTGCAAGCTATTTTAAATCTGGTATCATTCATTATGGATGGTTTTCAAAACAAAGAACATATTGGTACCTTCTTCTGCGACCTAAGCAAGGCCTTCGACTGCGTATCGTTCAAGTTCCTCATCAAAAAACTTCATCTTTATAAATTTATTCAGAACAGTATTGACCTATTTGGAAGGAATAACTCAAAGGGTAGTGGTGGATTGAGTGTCGTCGGACACAAGAATCATGAACACTGGGGTGCCACAAGGATCTGTAATGGGCCCCTTACTATTCCTGGTTTAAATTAATAACCTTTCTCAGATCCGGGTAAAGGAGCATTATGTCTTGTTTGCCGATGATACTACCATCTCAATCAGGGAACCTCAAGTGGATGCTCTGGTGGGTGGCACGGGTGAGGCACAGTCGAGGGCCAGAAACTGGTTCGAAAAAAATTGCTTAGTCTTAAATGAATCCAAGACTAGCCATGCCCTTTTCTCTTTAAGAGATGCACAGGGGTGTCCATTGTGTCGTAGGACTGCGCCGTTCTTGGGGGTACAGATGGATAGTGGTCTTGAGTGGGATGCACATATAGAAAGGTTAACAAAGAAGTTGAGGAGCGACGTATACGCGTTGCGCAATTTGTCAGGGAGGACAGTGTCTGGGTGTGTTGAGGACCGCATATTTTGCCTTGTTTCATTCTGTTAGGTCCTATGCGATCCTGACATGGGATTATAGCCAGCTGTGGCGCAGGGTTCTTGCCTTACAGCGGAGGGCAGTACGAGATGTCGGTGGTCTGGAGTATAGAGATAATTGTACACAAACGTTCATTGACTTAAAAATCATAACTTTTCCAAATGTTTTCATACTAGAAAACCTTCTTTATATAAAGAACAATCTGAAACATGAATATGCCACCCGCTGGTGGCTTGCTGTTCCGCTGTGTAGGTTTGACAGGTGTCGCAGTGGGCCGAAATACTAGGCTGTAAAGTTTTACAACAAGCTTCCAGACTCCTTAAAAACAAAACTCAGAGGTGTGTTCAGGAGCAGGATTCGACAGGCACTCTTAAAGAAGCCCTTATATGACCCAATAGACTTCTAGACTGATGAAATAACCTTCAATGTTTCTTAGAATATATTTGTCTGTTAGTTTCGTGTTGTTCCATACTTTTTTTTTTAACCTGTTTTAATATTTTAATAACCTTTAGTGTATTTTAAACTGTCTTTTGAGTGTTGAGTAGTCTTAAGAACTGTTTTTAACTTAATCTTAAGACTTCTTAATGTGATGACAATTTTATTGACCTGTGTAAACCTTATTATTTATTATTTCTGGTAAAATCCAGCATTTTACGTTGCAATCATCTGACCGTGTGTTTGGATAATATCATTTTATTTCATTGTCCTCCGGAAAGGGTGAAGAAGTCACGCAAGTGCTTGCCTTATCTAAAAGTAAGTATTAAGTGGGAGCTTGTGGAGGAACTATGTTGGGGTTTGGAACCTTCGGCAACATGCACTAAAACAGAGCTTTATCCACAATACCGAAACAGAATATTTGCACTCGACGAGCGTTTCGCTAACCATGTTAGCATCATCAGGAGATGATTAAGACTATTGTGGAGGAAAGATAATAAAAATGTACAATATAAGAGGAAAAACTATTACAGAGAAGAATTAAGATGTGTATATTCAACTTTATATTCCTCAATCCTAATCTAAAGCAACGACAATATATCGCAACCGCTACACATTCGGTGTCGAGTTCGTCGAACCCATAAGCTTGCACTCCAATTTTATTTCAGCAAAACTTGAGTTGAATAGTGACATTTTTTACAAAACATATAGGTGTAGTGAATTCTAATTCCAATGCATTTTATGACGATTTCATTGGGCAACTGGACTTTGTTGAGTAAATTGTTTTCTGTGCTTTATATGTTTTCGAGATCATTTACTAATTCAAAACTCTTCTCCATTTAGTTTATTTGAGTTTGTTTAGCTTTCCTAGAAGAATCCGAGTTGATTATGGCCTTTAAAGTGTAAGGGAGAATGAAAATAACCATCAAAACAAACTGTTGGTTGATATTTTATTTTGGAAGAGGTAACCAGAGCTTTAATTGTTACTTCACGGTGAAAGGTAATTGTGGGCATCTACCACCATATAATGCCGTATTAGTTCGGTTCTAAATTGATTTTCTATAATATCGCATTCGATTGCTATGGCATTTCGGGAATCGTCTGTCGTAAGAGGCGCATTTTTGTGTCCGAACCCGAACCGATATATTTGTTTCCTTGGACTTCTCGTTGCTAGCTAATATTAGATATCACATATACGGTACGCATTTATACATTCCGTAAATGTATATGGCACCTCGGTGTCGTTATTGGTCAAACCATTCAAAATTTGAACTTCTATCCAATCAACGCGCGGGTGCCATAATCGTGTACGGAATGTAATTCGGTGCCATATTCAGTTACGGAATGTAATAAATACTTTTGCAGTATAAATATATTCCGAAGGCTTCAAAGAGTATGGTAGAAGTTCGGAAAGGATAAGAGGTGTATTTTAAAGACAAGCGTCTTCAAACATGCGTTTGTAGTTAGTACTGTTAACTTCACGCATGGCCCTTCGCTCGCTCCGGGGTGCAATCAAACAAAACTAACCCAAACTAACCAAAACTAACCCAAAACTAACCAACTAACTAACCAAAACTACCCCAAATTTAAAAAAAGAAACAAACATAATCTTAAAAAAAAATTAAAAAAACGCTTGCCACTGACGGGAATCGAACTCGGACGCAAACCGAAGCATCATATCAGAAGCACAGCATCTGCCGCCACCAGGCTTGCTAAATATGATCCCCTGAATCGCAAAGACATGCTGCTCAATAAACTGTTATTACATTCCGTAAGCGCATATGGCACCGATTTACATTCCGTACACGCATATAGCACTCGAAGTTTGATTGGTTGAAATTTTAAATCCAACCAATGGGATAGTGCTAGGTGCCGTATACATTTACGAAATATATAAATGCATACGGCACAGAGCGTATCTACTGGTGTCATAGTGTAACGCACTGGAGTCTGAAAGCCACAAAATATGAGTGGTTTAGGTCCCGGATGATGTCATTACTCGTGGGAACAGGGTGTTGAATTTTATGAATAAAATGTGACATGTGCTCGTATGAATGAATTGGTTAGTTTAATTTTATCTAAGAGATCTTCGGGTGGAGCTTGCCCGCGGCCTATTACCTTTCTTTATTTCCACTGATGGAAATAGAACAAGGTTCACTCACACAGGCTAATTTTGAGTCTGAAACAGTACTTCTTCCTTTAGTGTGGTATTTGTTTGGTGCCTGGACTCGCTGCGTAACTAGGATTTTCACTGTTTTTGTCAGGCGAGTTGCCTTTTGGCTTTTTAAGTGTCGCCATTTTATGCTCCCATCATTGGGATGGTTGCAAGTTTTCATTGGAACAGTTCTGTTTCCTCCACCATTTGACGCAGCCTAGCTGATTTGAGCATTAGCAGATTTTAAAAAACCTTCACACGTAAAATATTGATTGGTATTTTTTGTTTTGCTTGCCTGTAATGTTCCATACCTTGGGTTTGAGCAAGATCTTAAGTATGTTGATGTTTGACAGGATTTTTTTGTACGCGAAGGCGCATTTTTGTGCCCGAACCGATAAGTGATTTATAAATATTTGTTTTCTTGAACTGCTTGTTGTTAAGTAATATTAGATATCACAGGTACGATATAGAGCATGTCTACTGGTGTCATAGCGTTATGTGCTGGAGTCGGAAAAATCATAAAACATTACAGAATAGGAGTGGTTAGTTCCAGAATGACGTCATTGCTCGTGGGAAGAGGTTATTAGGAATATGTGACCGAACTTTATGAGTAAAATGTGGCATGTAGCTCGTAGGCCAAAGAGCTTTGGTGGCCTGGACGGAGGGTCGGGCCGAAGAGGTATGGCGGACGGGATGACACAGACGAGGCTCATGATACATGGGTCCGCGAAGAGTCTCGCCAGGGGGTTGTTGTGCCTACCTGGGAAGGAGTGCAGAGGTAGGACTAAACACAGGGCACTCCAGGCTTAGACGGCACCTGACTCTGCTAAGAATTGCAGAGGAGGGGGAGTGTAGGTGGTGCATGGAGGACGATGAGACTCCATATCATCTACTTAGGGAATGCCGCGCCTTCGTGTGGGCAAGGTTCAAAATCTATGGCGCGACGCTGATCGTGCCAGATTCAGTACGTCGTGTTAGTCGGGCTTTTTATAGAAGGCCGGCATCCTGGAGGCTCTCTAATGCGGCCTGGGGCACAACGGGCCCAATTGGTGGCCTACCCCTTCTGTTACTGATACTGATCGTCTGAATTGGTTAGTTGAATTTTACCTAAGAGAACTTCCTGTGGAACTTGCGCGCGGCTTATTTCCTTTCTTGTTATAGTATAGCCAATTTGTTCTATGCAAATTCTAATTATATTGGCGTTGGGTGCCAATTTGTTATATGCAAATTCTAATTCTACTGGCTTTGGGTGCCATTTTGTTATATTATCCCAATTAGTTATAAGATCCCAAATTATAACTCACCACTGCTTGTATTCTAGATAGAACTACTGCTAAAAACTGATTTGAAATTGGACGCGTTTTTGTTATTCAATTTAAAGATAAAAATACTCGGTAAATGGCGCTGAACGACAGATTGCTATCAAATTAAGAATTACCAAATAAATAAAATACAAACAAATGTATACCTTGAAATTCGGTCAACACCAGTCTTCGTAATAGCTCAACCAGCACCGTCTGTCTGCAACCAAAGACCTGGGCTAGCTTGTCTCAGGGTGGTTCGAACTTTATCTTTTCCCACTATCAAGTTCCAAAATGATGTACCTGGTTATGGAATTAAATAAAAATAAGTAAAAGTCCAAGTCGGGCTTGGACGCCACCAAGTTTACTTTTGTTGGCAAGCCCCTTATCGTTGTTTATACGGACACAGTAAAAGAACTTAGAAATAAAAGAATCAGAGTTCAATCTCAAATATCAAATTAAGTAAATAATTACCTGTCGAAGTCCACGCTACCTGCACAGTTACCACTCAAAATCTAGATTCTCAAATTCACACAAAATAATACCAAGTATGTGAGGCCAATACTTTTATTTTGAAGTGAAAATAAGAGCAAGCTCCTCTAGCCTTATAAGAGAATTCCCTGGGTTGAGAGAACCCAGCTACCCCGTAGTGAAATTTCGAAATGACCCAGTCTACTGTCTGACTAGACACAACCTCTTGTCAACCTGACAGTCTAATTTAAAATTTTGAAAAAGGTATCAGAAAAGGGTATTGAAAATTCACTTCTTTGAAACGCTCTGCTGTAACCTGCAACCTAGACGGTTATACCGGACTTATCACATAGACTATACTGAGTTAATTTAACTCAGTTAGTATAGCCTTTCCAAAAGCCCGAGTTGCAAGTTTCATACAGAAATCGTATCCTCAAAATGCTAAGTTACGTTTTAATATCAATGCCAAAATAAAGTAAAAATGTATTAGAGTGAATAAACTTCCTCGGATATAATATGCACTAGAGAGTATCCATAAATCTAGTGCCTCTAGTGAATTGTGATGATTGTTATTATATACTAAAGAAAATATTAATCCAACTACTAGAAGCCCAAAACGGAAATTAATCCATAACAGCAACATAACATGAAATTAACAGAAATGCCAAAACTCGGCCCCAAAAATCTAATTGAAATTCTACATTCAAAACAACTTAAAACAGCTTACCCATAACTGGGGTTCACCAAAACCTTCCTGGGTATCTTGAAAGGATTAACGGGCTTATTGCCATTACAGCGGTTGCTAGAAATTTCTTCTACAAACAACTAACCCTCTCTCAAGAGTCTCAAACGACTTCCAGCCTATTTCATCTACGAAATAAATCACTACTCGAGAGCTACCTCTTCACCCCCCAGAATTTATTTGGCTAATAATAAAACAAAAGCCTTACAGAATCAACAACAACCGTTTTCTTCTGTTTTCCCTCATCCTACTGGATTAATAAACAGAAACAAATCTGCAATCATGTCAAAACTATCGACTTCCAAATATAAAATTTCCTACCGCTTATACTCCACCAGGCTACCTAATAATATATGTATTTGCACAGCGGAGACTATAGGTATATATGAGGCTGTAAAAACTATTTTAAAAAAGGGTATACAGAGAGCAATAATATTGACTGATTCCTTGAGCGCGATAGAAAAAATAAACAAAACAAAAGTAAGCCCCAAAAACGATCATATCACTATTCGCACTAAGCAATTGATTCTTTTGGCATATGATAGCGATGTGGAAATATTGATGGCATGGATTCCAGGCCATGCCCAGATTGTGGGAAATGAGGTTGTAGATAGGTGGGCTAAGATAGGAAGAGATCTTAACATACCAATGAATACTGAAATTGATAGTCAGGAAATCATACCAATTATAAAACAAAAAATTCTTGACGAACATAGTGAAGAAACAAGAGAAGATCTTATGCAGAGATTGTTTGCGAGTTCCCCAAGGGCAAATTGTTTAATAAATTCGATTTTACTGACCGGAGACATATATAACTAACATAATTTGAATGCGCACCGGACATTGTTTGTCTGGACAACATTTGCATAGAATCGGTATTAAGAATGATCCATATTGTGATTGTGGAGAAACTGAAAACCTTGAACACATTTTTCAGGAATGTCCCATTAATATGATACCGAGTTTGTGTATGTATGAAGAGTTACCAAAAATGGTCTATTGCTTCCCCTGAATTTTAGGACAGTTTTGGGTAACCTTAATGAGCAAGTGATAAAGCTCATTGTTAGATTTATAAACTATAATAAGATTAAAATATAATAGTGTATTTATTTTTAGATCAACTCATCAAACCTCTCACTTTCGCTGTATACTCCTGTTACTTGTGTGACATTTCTTTATGTTGTGAATGTCTACATTAACCCTCATCTTAAAGTATTTGCAGCTTTAACTGAGCATAACTCCATAGCACTTGTTTGAAAGCTCGCAGTTGTGGTATGGTCCCGAATCAGACAAAGCCACTACTGCCCTGAATGGGCTGGCAAATTGCCCGCAAGGAGTAGAGCCATATGCAAGAAACCATATATTTAATACTCCTATATCGTGTGTCAAGCTTGTTTACTATGGAACTGCAGTTCGCCCGGTTCGCCGAGGATGCACTTGTTGCACTTGCTTGATGTGTACTTTGGTTAATTTGCGCATGAGCTTGCGCGGAATAATAGTTGGACGACTCCGGCGCTCTATACGGCCACGCACACGTGGAGGCGATCGATAATCGAAGGGGCGCCGCTTATTGGTTGAAATCCTTGACATGCGCTCAAAAGCCGCGTCCGTTTTTGTCATCTTTTTCCTCGATTTGCCCTGAAAATTTGACAGTCACGAGTTCTGTGTATTTAAAAGGAAAATCCAAGTCACGTGCCTGTCAAAATGCTCTAAAATCGAAGAAAAAGATGACAAAAACGAACGCGGCTTATGTACACATCGATTATTCTATCTCGTTTTGATTTCGGACAACTTTTGGCTCGACACACGATATAGGAGTAATAAATATATGCAAGAAACAACAACAACTAGAATCCTTAAATGTCAATTCAGATACTGCTGTCAGAATACTAGACAGGTTCGAAGTTATCGAAAAAAATGACAATAGAGATGATTAACCAAACGATATTCCTTCCTAAAATGACTTTTATAAATAGGAAAATTTCCACATGTAACATTCTTTATCTCCATCGATGGAAATTGTACAAGGTTCACTCTTTAACCATTGCGGTTGGAAGTGATGTGTTGTGGTAGAACAGTGTTTCGTCGGGAATCTTCTACCAGGCTCATTTTGAGTCTAAAGCACTTCTTCCTTTAGCGGGATATTTGGTTGGTGCCGGTACTCACTACGTAACTAGGATTTTCACTGTTTTCGTTCGGCGAGTTGCCTTTTCGTTTTTTAAGTGTTGCCCTTTGAGACAGCCTAGCTGATTTCAGGATTAGAAGATTTAAATAAACCTTCACACATAAAATGTTGATTTTTCTTTGATATATTTTTCGTTTGCCTGTAAGTGTTTCATGCCTTGGGTTTTGAGCAAGACCATAAGTATACTGATGTATCACAGGTTTCTTTTTTAAGTACAAGAAGAGCTCTTTCTTGAGTTCCTACGTGCAGAGTTCTTCGTGTTCATTGGTTGTGTACGTTTTCTTCCGGGAGTTATCTGAAGAGCTATCCGCGAGTTCCCATAGAACAGATCAGCAGAGCAAACAGTGAGATATTTTGTTTTTATATATCTTAAATGCTGGTTATTCTATACCACATTCGTAAGCCTTTGAACCTTAACTTTTTCTCTTTTGCATACATAATTTCACCTTAAGTAGCATACATTTTTCCCACTGATAGTATATAGTTAAGTGATTTTTCCGATAAGGCTAAAGTTTCGAACCATTTGTATACCTTTATATTCCATTACTTTTCTTTAACTTAAGATGAGTGAGTTTAAAGTGAGTTTAAAGTTTTCTTTTGTACCTATTATTACACTGTTAGGACTGATGGTTCGGGTGGGATCAGTTGGTTTGGTGACGATCTTAGAGAGATGAGGGAGCATCTCAGTTTTCTGGGAGAGTTGCGGGACCAATATGGTTTTGCTGGAATTGCACAGGAGTACAAAGCCTATAAAGAACTTTACAAAGAGACCATTAAAAAGTCAAAAATAAGTGCAAATGACAACTTAATCCGCTCGTCAATAAATCCACAAAAAACATAGTACATTATTTTGAATAGAATTCTCTTTTCTCGGTATCAATTTGGCTTTAGGAAACATAAGAATACAGTTCTGGGAATTATAAATCTTGTCTCAGATATAATAGAGGCCTTTCACAGTAGGGAGTACGGCTCGGTCTTGTTCTGTGATCTCAGCAAGGCTTTCGACTGCGTCGACCATGATATCCTTTTGAAAAAACTCAGCTGTTACAACTTTAGCACTGACAGCATAAAACTCATCGAGTCTTATTTTCGATGCCGGTACCAGACGGTCCGTTTGGCTGGTGTGGCATCGGCAAAGAGTGAAATCAACATAGGGGTGCCTCAGGGATCTATTCTGGGTCCCATTCTCTTTTTGGTATACATACATGTAGGGAAACTGTGGCAGGTTATACTCTTTTTGCCGATGACACAACAGTCTTACACTCGGCTGATACATTACGGGAATCACTTGATGGATCCATGGGGGCGGCGCAGGAGAGAGCCAATAGATGGTTCTGCTCAAACAGGCTTTTGCTGAATGCAGATAAGACGAACCGAGTCGTGTTCACCATGAGAGAGCTTTCAGGGTTTGAGAATCCCGCAGAGGTACGTTTCTTGGGAGCAGTCCTTGACCCCAGGCTGCAATGGGGGAATCATATTGATGTCCTTTCGGGAAAACTCACTAAGGGCCTGTATGTGCTTCGCAGCTTAAGCCAATGTGTCTCAGCTGATGTATTACGAACATCTTATTTTGCCATTTTTCACTCCCATCTTTCATATGCGATACTTGCGTGGGGGCATTCGGCTGGGATATTAAGGGTATTTGAGCTGCAGAGGAGAGCTATGCGGATTGTGAGCGCAATGGGATACAGGGATGATTGTAGGGACGCATATGTGTGTTTGCGGGTGTTGACTGTGCCTTGTATATATGTATTGGAGTGCCTACTGTATGTTAAGCAGAATTTAGATCTCTATCGGGTTCATGAGGACATACATTCCTATAGAACCCGTGCCAGACATAATTTGGTGCCTGCATGTTGGCGCTTGAGAAGGTGTCAAGATGGTCCAAGATACTGGGCAATAAAATTTTTTAATATTTTACCTGATAGTGTTAAGTCTCTTAGTTTTAAGCATTTTAAATCGAGGGTGAAGGAGTATTTGTTACACAGGGCTTTTTACTCTATTGACGAATATTTTGGATCCAATTTTAACTTGGCTGTTGGCTCTTGAACGTTTTAATTTTGTATTCACATTTGCGAATATTTCTTTTCTTAATAACCATGTAAAATTTGTTTGTAACTGAAAAGTATTGTCTTTTTTATAATTGAACTTTGTGTAGTGGATAATTCAAATTTTTGTCTTTTTTTTCTTCCTGACGTGTGTAAGCTATTGTATTGACATGAATAAAGTATTGAGTATTGAGTATTTGACTAATTTAATAACGCTATAAGTTGTATTATTTTTAATTTCACGGTTGTTTTAACGTATTGCAACTAGAATATAGCGTTGGTATTGCCCCTCCTAGTGGACTCGGAAGTGTGAACGGAACATGATCATGATTTGAGTAGTTTAGGAACTGGTCGGGATAAACAAGTGATTTTATTATTGTTTAATACCATAAAGAAGGGTGTGATATCTTAATTAACCACTTTTAATGAACTGTATTACTATAGGGTGGTAAGAGGAATTGAAACATGTATTCGGTTTAATATAATTTAATAATGCAGGTGTAAATTGCATTTAAATATGATAGATATAAATAAACAGCGTTTTCTATGTTAAATAGAAATTATATATGTACAATTCTTAGAATAATTGCAAGCATCCGTTCATTCAAGCATACAACTAATGTTACAAAAGGTTTTTTAATTATTAACTAAAGACTAAAACAGTCTTGATTATGCAATTTAAAACTGAAATATGTTGAACTTTTATGCTTTCAAACTAGCACATTTCTTTCGTACAGAATACCTTAATCTCCAATGCTTTACTTCACTCTAATCAGCTAGGGATCCCACTTTGAAACCTTGGATTAACTTGTACAGTACAGGGACCACTTGAGCTAACAATTCGGTGCCGCCATTTTATGGATTCTCTTCAACTAAAGGGGGAAAGAGACGCTACGTCGTTTCTTGCTTTGAAAAATTGGGTTAACAGCCCAAAGGAGGTCTTTATCCAATCTTGAACAAAGATAACTGAGGTGCACTAAATATTCTCTAATATTTGTGCATACAAGAAGAGAAATTGACCCAAAAAGGAATTTGACCTTTGGCCAGAGGAGAACAGCACGTTTTACTGCTATTCGAGCGAACGTTTTTACTGAACTGAAATATGATCTTTCTTAGGATTTCGGGAGGGACAATAACGCGGGAAAGCTCCGCGTCGATTTTTATATTCTTTCTTTCTTTGACAGACTATTTTCACAATGCAGATTGAGACAAAAATATATTGAATTGAAAACGATTAAGAACGATTTCCTTTATGATGTGAAAGTTGACTATATTGTAATCTATTATACCGACAGTACTGCTGTACAGGCTCGAATTAAGGGATCCTCCGTCCAGGTTTGGACTAAGGGGTTTTGAACAACTGGCATATGCTAATTTAAGTGCACAAATTGGGTTGTACCCGGGGTGAAATAAATCTATTTTGAGTTTAATTATGGCTCATTCATTCTACATACATACAGGGTGTTATCACCAAACTATACGATAAAAAACGATAGTTTATACACGTGTTGGGGTGTTTCCCCAACAGGAACTAATTACTTACCGTTTGTTTTCATGTTCTTTATTTGTTTCGTAACACTATCCCTTAGTAACAAGTATTTTTGCTATATGTCAGCGGTTAGACTGATTTACTCATTGAAATTCACAATTTTCAATAACTATCTTACCTCAGGCATTGCTTCAAATGAAGTTAATTATTTCTAACATAATCAAGTAACATTACTCGTTATCCTTTAAATTTAGTCGGCACTGTTAAGTAAAATTTTAAGTAGCATGAAGTACTGTGATTACCACAATATGTATTTTTTTATTTTTAACTTTTGTAACGAAATGCATCATTTTTTTTTTGATTTATGGAATAAACCGATCTTTCTGTTCACCTATTCATTTGTTTCATTTATTATCTTTCAGTATTAGTGTTCTAAAGGAGGAGTCATTAGTAAGTATAATTTATTTGAATTAATTGGGCTCCATAATTGAATCTTTTAAAACTTTTTTGGTTTCTAATCTATTAACCTCTGGCTTTATTTATATTTTTTGCGAAGCCTAAGCCAAAACGAGTTCCAAATTGCAATTTGGCGATTTTCTGACTACAAGTTAGTATATTGCCCCTACCGCATCAGAGGGCTTCAGAATAGACACATATGTCTAATATTACACTTCACGCATGGCCCTCCGCTCGCTTCGCTTGCTACGGGGACGCAACCAACACAAAGTAACTAAAACTAACCCAAGGCATGCCCAAAATGAAGGAAAAAACTCTTTACACATTAAAAATAAAAAAAAAAACATTTCGTGCCACTGGAATCGAACCCGGGCCGCCATGTCGCAGACTCAGCATCCAACCACTGAGCTACGAACCAATTGACACCAATTCACTAGACCCTAAAAATATGGTTTTTGTCAACAATGTAATGCGCGCGCAACTCAGAAGCCCTCTGCTGCGGTACGGACAACGGCTTCTCAAGTTAGTGGCTTCTTTAAAGAAATTTAACTCCCCATACTTTCCGGCATTTACACGCTTAGAAGATACTTAAATTTATTCACTTTCATTTTCTTCTCATCTGTGATGAAGACAGATAAATAAAATTAGAAGATAACAAAGAGTGTGGCATGTCCTTTGCAAATGCCTCAGTGAGACAATGTCAATGCTTTAAGGGTTTGATGATTCTATCATTAGAAGTGCCTTCCACATGGCTAGTAAATGCAACAAGAAGCTTTGGGTATTAGTGTCCTTCAACTCACTTGCGCAATGTAAATTGCGTGCTTAACCTTGTCTTACGTGACTGAAATTTTAGACGGTTACGCCTTTTTAGATACGTGTAGAAGTGAAAAATAGATTTCGAATGTAACATAAAACAGATACTGTAATGAACGCCGATTTACCTTAATCCATTGCTTACTGCATGTTCATTATCTGTAACCGGGTTTGCAGTACCAGTATGTTGACACCCTATTTTCGTCGTAAAATAATTCACCTATACACTTGGGCAACCACCAATATTTCGCTACCTAGTTGAAAACCACTTTATGCCTCTTACCAGTACTTAATTTCTATTCTCAGGTATATTAAATATGATTAAATGAATGTAAGCCACATCAGTGATGTTTAAATAAAATAATTGAAAGGGAGCATTTTAATAGTGGCTTAATTTATTCGCTTATTTTTTAATATGACTTTGTATCTGCAGCGCCAGACAATCAGACCCTGCACATTACAAGAAAATGACACTGGTATTATTAATTAGACACTGGGCATTTTTTTCCGCGTAGCAACTTTCCTAGTATATTATATTTTACTAGCCAGTCAACAATTATGGAATAATAAAATAATTTCAATTAGCAATATTCTTTTCTGCAGTGAATTAACTAAATAAAATACGAAGCGTGCTAGCACTAATTATTTAATGGGATACTCTTTTAATTGTCGAATACTACAGCAATAAATGTTTCCCAATATACAGGCACTCTACGCCTCATTATTTTAATTAAACTTACTATCTAACTTTAGCACTGAATTGTTTTACTGAAATACTCATGAATTCTTGCCAACAGGCAACGATAAATATTTTCAAATATACAAGCAATCTACACATTATGATTTAAAACTAAATTTACTGTCTAACTTGAGCACTGAAATGTTTTACTGAAATACTCATGAATTTCTTGCCAACAGACAACGATAAATGTTTCAAAATATACAAGCACTCTACACATTATGACTTAAAACTAAACTTACTGGCAAACTCTTAATGTTTACCCGGAACCTGCTACTGAAACCTTCATTGCTTCTGTTCGACCACTTTTCCTTGACTGCTGACGAATTTTCAACAACGCTTCTTTACATTACTTTTTGAACCGACTACATGAATTTACTTATTTACTTAGTTATTTCCACTAGCCCTTAAACTGAAAGGCACTACTTTCGGTTTGGTCACAACTAAGACCATAGTACCAACTAGAAAATTAAGATTTTCAATTTTTAAACGTTTTAATTAATTTTCGGCATAGCGACCCGCTGTAACTGATTTCTTAGAAAATTTTGGTTTTGGCCATTATGACTTACTGCAACTGGATTTGAGAATAAGACTGATTTTTCTTCGATAAGGTCACGCTTTTATAGCCGGATTTTGACGCGTTTTGTCCCCCAGAAAATCCAGAATCTCTGTACACCTGCATTCAAGAAAGCACATGATGTTACGCAACTTTGCCCTGATTTCGGCGAAAACACGGTTCTAGTTCTAATTGGTTTTATTTTCCATCTCTCCGAAAAATTCTGTATTTTTCCATACCTAGCTTTGGCTTTTTAGTTCACACGTGTTCAAAGTTCAAGAAATGTTCGATCCATATAAGATAATATCGTTTTTCGATCATTTTAATTCGCTGGACTGGGACTTAGAACTGCCCTGACCAATGAGGTTCTTTTTAGAGCAAGGTTTGAGGAACCAGCGTAAGAATTTGTTTGACCGCAGGTGATCTCTTTTTTAGTTCCTTTTGTGCCGCGTTCTAATGCAGCGATTTCAAATCGGTTCCCGAATCTTGTGTAGTTATTCACTTATTGAAATATATTCCAATGGTAAGTGGCTTTATTAATATTTATTTTTTTATTTGTATTGAACGAGTTTAAGTGCTTTTGGCTTACGCTTCCCTTAGTTAAAATAACTTCTCCCTGGGTTTTGTTTCGAGACTTCATTTAATTTTTGAACGGTTAAAATTAAATTAAATTTTTTTTTAATTTTTGTTCTAACAAATTATTGTTGAAACAATTCTTAAAATAAATCAGGTGCTCGCCCTTGGTTCATTACAATACGAGAGGGACAGGTCTTATTATAGTCGATTAGGTTGTCCTTTATAGTGCGACTTATTTCAGATTTAACCGACACAGTCCCGATTTTATGTACAAAGATTCTTGTAATTACCACCAGCTATGGGACACACTCTATAGGCTTATTTGTAGTAATCCCAAAAACCATGCAAACCCGCATGAACATGCGCAGTACTAATTTTTAAGCTTAAAGCAAAAACGAGTCGTTAGGAAATATAAATAAAAATTTATTGATATAAATTCATAAATACAAAGATACAAAATTACTACAGTCTATACATATAGTCTAAAAAAAAGAGACCAAAGCGATATTCACACGCAGAGAAGGAAATAGCACATAGATACAGGCTCTACAGTTAGGTTGGCCCTAGATGGAATTCAGGTTCGTCATGTTTTACCACGAAGATCCCATCTTCCATAGAGAACTGTCGACTAAAAAATCTAAGATTTTCCTACATAGAGTCAAAAGTGTCGATAAGGTACATGGAATTTCAGTGGAATATACTGCGAATCATGCAATTTTATATAAAGCAATGAAGACATATTAATTATTCGAGAATTTTTCAAGGCACGATTAGTGGTAGGTAATGCGGCGTTAAAAAAGAGAAATGCTGTACAATTTCAACAGTAAAGATTAACGTTGCATTCTAAACGCAAATTGTTTCTTATTGTGCAACGTGTTCGTTGCACCTCTAGACCTCTACCAACTATATCATCAATATACGAAAATTGCATGACCCGCCATATTCCCACATTATTTTTCTTCGAACTGGTTTGCGTCGTTATCAAAAAATGATTTATAGACGAATTCCGGGGTTTCTCGAAGCGACGAAGTTCAATAGTTCATCACTGTCCTCGCATACGACGGGCTTGAGATGATGACAGGCGACATCGTGCCATTTGGTACCGTCGTTGTAGAAGTTGTTGAGGATGGCCAGGCAGGATTCGTCGTTGCCCTGGAATAAGGAAATACTGCGTTACAGCTTTGTTTTAAAGAATAAAACTGATACGTTTTCTCGTCAATAAACACAACAACGAAAATGCATTTTTGCGGTTTGTACAATAAATGAAATTAACCGAAAACTCAAGAAAATTAAAAACGTTCACCTGCTTTCATCCATTTTGCCGAGTCTCAAATCATGAAAATTTGAGTTTTAAATATTAATTACATTAACCATGGGTTAATGATTGAGGCGAATTTCCGAAAGCGCCTTAAGGCGGCGTCCATGCAATCGATTTCCGAAAAAGCCTTAATTTTCGTGAGCATGAATTTTTAAACAAGGAAAGAGAGTTTCGCTCGCGTAGAGTGACAAGCGTGGCAAAACCGCCATTTTCTGGTGCCAAGTAACTGAACTGTCACAGTTTTTGAGTCATGAACAGAGTTATGTGTTTTGCACATATATTTAATACTAAAATATATGGTTTTGCATGGGAAATGATTGATCTATTTATCAAAGTCCTATTTATATTTCTGTTGCAACTTGCAACAGTAGTTTTATTAGTATAAGTTTGGTGATTCTTTTAAGCAACCGATTCTTGCATACTGATTGTTATTTTTGAATAGTATTTACGGCATTGTCAAACCGTCATGTTATGGTGGCAATTATTCACAGTTTAACTTTAGCAATTACACATCCTATTTCTTTCCTTGTCTAAGCTAACCCAGAGTGATAAAAAAATAGATGTGGATTATTAATCGTTAGAGCCCGTTCTCACTTGTCGGGTGTAGGATCCGTTTTTTAATCGGATGTCGCCGTCTCTATTCACACTAGTCGGTTGTCGTACCCGATCGTAGCTGGAGCAGAGACAAGGAATGGAGCCAATTTCGGTACTCTCCACGAGGCGACTGTGCGCGGTGGACGTCGACGAAGATTTTGTTGTGCTGTATTATTTTAGAAGAAAACAAGCCAATAAAAGAAAGTTTTGGGTGCACCCAATCCCGAAGGAACGATTTTCTTTGGGAACTTTTCAAACTTTAATCACTGAATCGAAAACTGACAAACATAAGTGTTTTAATTATTTTAGAATGTCCATAACTACATTCAACGATCTACGGGCACGAGTTTTAGCAGGCATAAACTATAAAAATACATGATTAGGGCAGCTGGTAGGGGGTTTTCAGGCCCGACATCCGACAAATGTGAACAGCGCCATACAAGCTCATATGCGAACGAGATCCGACACGATTTCTGATCGGGCGTGCGGCGCCGGCAAAACACCCGACAATATTTGTCGGAGCCGACAAAAAACGGAGTCAGATAAATGTGAACAGCTTCATACAAAATGTATTGCCTCTAGAGCACCCGATATTTTGTCGGATCCTACACCCGACAAGTGGGAACGGGCTCTTAGGGCCAGAGCGAGTCGATGTTTTTTTTTTATTCATATTTATTGTAATAAATACTTTATGCCACCTCCTTTAGGCTCGCACGTTACGATAAAATCTGGCAACAAAGCGCTTGTGCACAACATGCAGTTATGTCTGGATTGTAATTGTTTTCTTAGGCTTTAGGACGTACCATATAAATCATTAAATTAAATTTTTGATGTGTAAACATCTTACGCGGCGGTATGACGGTAAATCTCGGCAAATGGGACGGAAATGTGCATGCGGATGGGGACGGAAATGTGTAAACGGCTGTGACATCATAACCATGCGCAGTGATTTTATGAGGGCTGCTCAAATATTTGTGCATGTCGATATAGGATATATTTACACACCAGTGTCTCGAGTACTAGCATACTCGCTAATTTTTTTTTCTCTGGCACGTTGAAACTGACAAATTTTAAGGATTTTAATGAATTTCAAATCTTTGAACTGACAAGACGGCAATTGAACTGCTTGCTGACTGGTCCATTACTGTAAAGAACACTGAAATGATGTTAATGCGCATGAGCCAGACTTAAACGTCAAATACATAATTATAGCGTTGTTGCAATTTTTATTCGTGTTAGTTTGGGTTAAAACCGTTATCCATACCTAAGTTATAGGAAATAATCTGCGATTTAATGTAAAATTATGCAACGCTGCACAAATTGCAAATAAACGCATGTGCGTAACCTTTGCTCTTTCTGATTTTTAATTTTAATTCCTCCTGTTCATGTTTATAGCTGTTTTATGACCCCTTTTGTTTTCCTTGTTTTGTGAAATTGTGATTATACATTTTTACTGGTTTCCAAATAACAAAACATGAATCAAATGAAGGTCGTAAAAATTCACAAATCGAAAAAACTGTTTGAAAGTTGAATTTATAGATGAAAAAACTTTAAAAACTTCAAATACTTATTTAAATATTATTTTGGCTTAGGACTGTTTAATATTTGCCATGCACAATATACGATAAAATTTGGCAGCGCCGCACAAATTTAAAATTAGGGCATGGTGTACAATCAACCCTTTATGAGTTTGAATCGCTTCCTATATTCATTCTGAACATATAAATTATCGGTTGAACTATGACGTCATAGGTAGGATAATTTATGTCGGTCGAGTGTCGATTGTGAACGCACCTTCCTAACATAGAGATAATGCCAGAGAGGAAAAAACTAAAAGGAGAGGCAACAAAAAGCGTCGGGACCGTTTATGTTGGTGTACCCAATTTTGGTGACCTACTCTGCTCCGTTGACAACATTACCAATAAGTATCGGGAGAAGCGTATTTTAAGCCAATGACAATGACATCTGATCATCTGAAATCGGCCGATGGTGTTTTGATTTTGACAACTATACCCTTTCAAAAGAACTTAGTTCTGATGAATAAACATTAAACAAATGCGAAACCAAAACATCAAAACAGTAGCGTCTTCCGATAGCGGTCTATTTCAAACTTTTCTGTTCGGTTCCACGACGCGACCCGAGGTTGGCCGGATAGACATAATTGCCCATGTCTTCGCGGTACGCTGAATTGCTTCCAACGGTCTGGTAGCTCAATGGTTAGTATGTTTGTGATGCGAAGGTTGTTGGTTCGTTCCCCGTCAATGCCAAGCTATGTTTTTAATTCTTTTTAAGGTTATGTTTGTAAAATGTTTTTTTATTGATTCTGAGATAGATGATTGGGTTAGTTTGGGCAAAGTTTACTAAATAAAGTATAAGTTCCCGCACTCTCGAAGCACGCAAAACCAGTTAGACCCCTCCTCCTCCTCCCGCTCGAGGGAACAGCGTCCGCCGCTGCATACGCATACACAGCCGGTATTTGACGGTACAAAGTACAAAGTTTATAGAATATGAGGGTATCTGCGGTACGCTTGTAATCTCAATGCATCAAAGTTCGGACAGTGAGTGAGGCAACTCATATTTATTTCGTAAACTTTGTATTAGGTTAGTTCTGTTTAGTTGCGACCCGGAAGCGTATTACCATTGTTTACTATTATACAGAGCAATTGTGCTCCGAAGGGCAGTGAAGAATGACTATTTATTTTTCGATTACCAATGGTTACTTGAATTCAGCACATCGCCACAAGGTATACCGCGACACCAAACATTGTGTAACAGTCCGATTTTGTCAGTGTAAAATATTTTTAAATTTCATTTTATACGCCGCATTTAGCAAAAAAAATGCTAGGAATTATTGAAAAGAGGTCAATACTCCTCGAAGATAATTCTATTCTGAATTTATTGATTCGATTTGCTGACAATAAGCTTAAAATTGCCGTATTCCTTAATGTAAATTAACTCTATTCTAAATATAGGTTAACAATATATTTGTATTACCATTTATAACACTTTTACTTTTTATTTATTTCTTCACGCGGCAGGCTGCTGTTTTTGTAATATTCGGTTGTTGGTTCCGAATAATAGGAATGGGCTATTTCTCATAGTGGCAGCTGTCGATTTAAAATTTTAAAAGTTTATCGTTTTGTTGGGGAATATTCTCTAGTATTTCATGAACCATTTCATTTCAGTGCATTAATTGTGGCTCCCGCCGTCGTTTTGCCCTCCTAATAAACGAGAACTAAGTCGTTTATTATCTTAAAATTATTCCTTGTATCGAATCACGTGGCATGTTTTAGCCCATTACTACTTGCTGATCTGACGTAGTTTTGATCGCGTGGAAGGAGAAAGGCAAATTGACGGAAACGAACATAGAGTATTTCTAGTTAAACCCTTCGGCGAGAAGAGAAGCTTTCTGTTTGAGTGCAGTCATAGAGACTCCACATTTAGTTTTGTGATTTAATACGACCCTTTTCCTTGGGGATATATTGTGGTTTCTCTTTGTGTCTTGACACGATCGATTTATCGGGATTTAACAGCTGTACTAGAGGCTTTCCAAGTTCGTCGAATCTCCCGTAACCCTCACATACTTACGAGAGTTTTAGTTTAGCAGGCTACAAGTTTTACTAGCAGGCTACTACTTTTACCACCAGGCTACCACCTTTACTACCACGCTACTACGTTGGGGTTTGGAACCTTCGGCAACATGCACTAAAACAGAGTTTTATCCACAATACTGAAACAGAATTTTTGCGCGTCGAGTGCAAAAACTTTGTTTTGGTATTGTGGATAAAACTCTGTTTTAGTACCAGGCTACTACTTCAATTAGCGGGCCACAGTCCAATTACAGGGCCACGACTTTAATTAGCGAGCCACCACTTCTAATACCAGGCTACATTAGAGCCAAGTGTATTGCCGAGTCCTCTGCAGGTTCTACCCTTGGGGCCAGTGCCACAGTAGTACCAACAGGTGCCCGGCATCTTCACCAGAGTTTGACGAATCTAAAGTATCGTACAGAAGCATTTATCTGTATTATTAGATATTTCTTTCTTTTTGTGATTTGTTATAATGAATTTTGCACTATAGATTGTGCCTCAAAAGAGCTAAGTTTCATTAAATCATTTATTTTCTTGCCGATTAATAATAGTTTCTAATATTTGAATATAAATCAAGCATTGACAGCCAAACTCTCAATAGTTTTATTTTAATTTTATTCTTTTTATTAATTTATTGAGTCATTTGATTTAATTATTGTGGCCGTTCATCGCAACATATTATTGCTATATTTATAATTGGTGTAGATACTAGCGCATGCATACATATATGTAATTAGCTTAGTTAACATCAAAGCGATCACTTCGGTTTGTAGTATTTAGTGCATTTAGTTGTACGGCATACAGTATCGAGTGTTAACAGCAGAATTGGTCTCCGTACAATCACCATATTGTACCAATTTATTAGTTGAATTTAATAGTAATTTGACATTCTTTTGTCTTTAACTTCCCATTTTACCATAGTATTGTTGCTGTATTTCCAAAAAAAACTTAGTAGCAAATAGATTGTTCCTTAAATTATAGATTGTGTTTTTTTGTTTTTGGTTAAGTTGAGAATGAGTACCTTTTAATTTAATAAGCGGGCCTAGCCACCCTACACAACACTCGCGGAGCTTTTTCAGTTTAGTTGGAAAGATCTGGTGGCGCCCTAACGACCCCACTACCGGGGCAGGGCATTTGCAATATGACTCTCCGGGGCTAGGTTTCCTTTTAATTAAAAATCTTTACTTTTAACTTCAAGTAGTAAACCGTGCTGCAATTGTATACTGTATCTAGTAGGTTTTCTACAACTCCTCGGTGGCGTAGTAGGTAGAGTGCTTGCCTGTCATCCCTGGGCTGCGAGTTCGATTCCCGTCGGTCGCGACATGTTTTGTTTACTGTTTTTTTATTTATTTACTTTTTTTTCTAAATTTGGGGTTAGCTTGGGTTAGTTGATTGATCCCCGTAGCGAGCGAAGCGAGCGGAGGGCCACGCAAAGCCATAATAATACCTAATATTCTTGGTCGATGTGCTGAATTGCAGTAAACATTTATAATCGAAAATGCGCGTATTTGCTAAGCCATTCTTCACTGCGCTTCACAGTTGCTCTGTATAATAGTAAACAATGGTAATACGCGTCCCGGAGCGAGCGTATGGCCTTGCGAAATAACTTAATTATTGCCGACATTCGGCCAAGGTCACCGAAGTTCACCAGAACAGTTCAAAACAGACCACTGTCTGAAGACGCTAGTCATCAAAACAGCTGATTTAACCTAACATTCGAATTAAATTTGTAACTTACGCAGTTACGCTTGGACTTGTAGAGTCTGCAAGCAGCAATTCGATAACGGCTTAGCGTGATCTTGGACGCAAATTTTAATGTAAATGGTAGCATATGATTCCGATTTAGCAGGCAGCAACCTGTCACTTCCACTTCGAAGTGAAATTGAATGTAAATGTAGCCAGAGGCGGATCCAAGCCATGACGAAGGGGAGGCCCGCCCTCCCCTTCGTCATGGCGGTTGGTTTTTGAAGTGAAACTTCCTTAGCGAGGGTAAGGTTAGAAAAAATGAAACGCTTCTCAAGTGAAACGCTTATCAAAGTTGAAACGGTTATCAAAGTGAAACCCCCCTTTAATTAAGCATGTTCCAGTATAGCTAGAGGGTTGAAATTTTCAGGACATGTAGCCGGAGTAAAATGAGGATCCTGGACGAAAACTAGACCCCCTCCGAAAAAATGGGAAGAAATTGAAAAAAACTTAATAAACCGTTCGGAAAGTTAATAAAAGAATTATAAAACGAAAGAGATCAGCTACGAGGTCGGGGATGGCAAAAATAGAAAGAAAAAATGCTTTATATAAGAAAAAAAATTTAAAAAAATGGGAAAAAATTGAAAAAAACTTTAAAAAATATTCGGAAAGTTAATAAAAGTATTATAAAATGAAATAAGGAAAAATAATAATAAAAAAAACAAAATATTATTCGGAAAGTTAATAAAAGTATTATAAAACCAAATAAGAAAAAAATTAATGCAAAAAAATCGTTCGGAAAGTTAATAGAAGTATTATAAAACGAAATATAAAAAATATATTAAAAAAAGTTAGAAACACGGGTTTTTCGGCGAAACAAAGAAAAACTTATTTCTGGCATTACTTATTGGAAAACAACCTAATATTATTAAAAATTGTTTCACCTTTGGAAATACATATATTGTCGCAATATTTGAATGCATCTAATAGGTACATTATCAGGGACATTGTTTTGTCAACAAACTCTTGCAGCCATTATTTTTTCCAGATCCTAACAAAATATTAGTGAAAGTTTCTCTTCAACAATATTAAATTAGAATAATAAACCTAACCGCTTTATTCCTTTCCTCGTCTCTCAAAATAAAGGGGCGATCGCCCTCACCTGCCCCCCTCTGATTCCGCCACTGAATGTAGCATAATTCGTCAAATCATAGTTAGTAGAATTTTTGTGGCCATGATAAGCAGTGGAGGGCGACAATGTATTTGATGATGATAATATACAATTAAATTGCATCAATTTAAAAATATTATTTCCAATCAGTTAAGCGATGACGTCATTGACAGGATACTTTCTGTGTCGTATGACATGAACTATAAACGCACCCTCGTACAGGACAGACATGATTTGTCAAATGATGTCAAGAGGAGGATGCTTGTGTTATCATATCTATCTAAATTCAATCACTATATTGAAGTGAAAGTTCTTTAGCAAGGGTAAAGTCAGAAAAAATGAAAATCACAAACAAAAGTGAACCACTTTAATGAAGCATGTCCCAATATAGCTAGAAGGCTGAAATTTTCAGGACGTGTAACCGGGGAAAAATGGGGATCCTGGACGAAAACTGGAGATCCCGTACCCTCCTCCCCCCACCGTTCGGCCAAGAGAGTGGGAGAAGAAAACCAAAATAATTAATTTCGGGAGAACGGGAAGAGCTACGGGGTCAAAATTTTTATGGTAGGTGCGTCTCATGGGTCAAATGTTCTGAATTTCTGTGGACGAAAGTTAATTTTCACTTTGTATCACTAGAGTATATCCTACTTTTAGTCATATTTACCACTGATTTTATACGAAGCTTTAAACCAATTACAAAAGTTTAATTTGTTCTTCTGAGAAATCATGGAAATCCAGCATACCAGGTGTTACCATTTAATCACATAACTAACTAAAGAGCTTTTAAATGCTCTAGCAACTACCCCAAGAGGTATTTTTCGCTTCGGAAATCCCAGATCTTTGCTTTGCCTCATATTCGGAAAATTCCGTGTCGTTGGCAACACTGGAATGCGACGGGTCTTTGACACTGTAAAATGTGGTCGGTTGAAATAATTCCTATACAAATTTGCCCGCGGCATTGCTTTATTTCAAAAATGGTAATTATTTTTCGATTCTACTATCTATATTAATATGTTTGTGATACCTAAGCACTATGTACACACATTTTATCGCACTATATGCATATCATATAGAAATATTTCTCTAATCATTGTGTGCTTAACTTAGAAGAACAATTTACTCTTAAGATTAAGAAAATTAGAATTATTTATATATTAAAACAGATGTCATTAAAAATACATCGTATTCGGAAATTACCGGTTTATTAGACTTCAAGGATAATATTTGCATTATACTTATGTGATGACGTCCTTTATGGATAATATATTCGCGGAATTTGATTTTGATTTCCTGCTAATTGTCCGCGTCACATGCTTAAGTCTCAAGTATATAATTTAAAACCGTCATAAGTATCTACTTGTGAGAAGGTGCGTACAGACATGCAACACAACACCGTAACGTAACATCACCGCGTATCAAGTCTGGACGACACTCTGCAACATCGTAACAGCACAGTAACACCGTAACATCGCAGCGTCCGGGTCCCATCGGGTGTCGGTGTCGGGAAAGAAATTTTATGGAATACGAAACATCCCAAATATTATAATAACCGAAAAAGCTTATCTCCAATAATTAGTGTCATTTCTTGATATTTTACTGATTGAAAGTTTAGGTCCCTAATAAATGACGACCACTGTATACAATTCTACTGGCGATGTTCTGTTGCACCAAAATTAAATAGAAATCCTAATCGCATCGTAACTACGTCGCCCAACAGAATATGTTGCGTGGTGGAGTTACGTTACACTGTTCTGTTGCATGTCTGTACGCACCTTAATGGTCCGATGGAAAGGATGTTGCCGAACTTTGAAACGAAAACGTAAAAATTCCAATCATAAAAAAATATTTTTATTTAAATTATAAAGTCTCGTCTTATTCAAACTCACAATTTCTGTTCGGTCAACAGTTTATTTCTCGATTGGACGTTCTTGAATTCTACATTGAACTGGTGAAATAATTTAAATTACACTTTAAATTTTAAAATAGTATTTATTATGTGGTTTAACTAATGAATTTTTCCACAACTCCATGCTAAAACTGCGTGTTACACAATGTCGCCAATATTCCTAAAGATAAATTTCCGAAATTCTCCATGTTTCTAAAATTTTAAAAAGTTTTTAGGTTTGATCGATTTTCGATTTTCCACAGAAAAAGGGAAATATCACGAAATTAAGTATCAAGGGTTCACACATGTTTTGAGGTTTTTCTGATTCGACGAGCAAATTATAATTTCCCTTTTTTATATATTACTCACAGCCTGTCTCAAAAGTATGGAAAAGGTCAAATATATCAGCAAACGGTACAACTTGACATAAAATTGTTTTTATATTCCTTCTCACATTTTCATTTAACTTTAGATATCTCATCAGCAGATTCAGAGGTGTTTTGATTCCTAAAGCAGGCGTCTTTCCAAGGAAAAGAAAGGTAACACTCGCGAAGATCACGCCACTCTGCAGATTTCTAGTGCCAAATTTTTCGGGGTTCCTGTGGCTCCTGTGTTTTGATTACAAGTTCACAGGTTGCTGAGATAAGATTGTGGTCTGATGAGCTCAACTGAGGTCAGGATCAGTTGTTAAGAAAAGATCCAAGAGGCTAACAAAGTCTTTTTGACGCTCAGGGATCCTGGTAGGTTCATCAGCTAGATGAGTATGTCCGTGACTTATAGCAAAATTCTCGGCTTCTCGTCCTTCATCGTCGTTATTGTTGGAGTGTTTCAACCAGTCGATGTTATGTACGTTAAAGTCTACTACTATGACAATTTCTGCCGTTGGATAGTTTATCTGCAGAAAATCAATTGAGCGCTTGAACCAGAATTACTGGATAAAAAACTTTGGAGTACATAAGAAAAACTAACTAAACTCGTTAATGAGATTTTAGCCAATACGTCAACAATGCCTACGTTTTTGACTCAGCGTGTACCGTATTTACTGCCTAAGACTTTGAACAGACGAGGTAACATTTATTTAGACTATAAAAACACACACACACACA
>MU183950.1:0-20775 GCA_016904865.1 Pissodes strobi
TAGCGACGATACAAAATTGAATCTTTTGATAAGATGTATAAAGAGAACAAACTTCTTAAGTCATAAATTCGCCAACAATGGTTGATATTAAGGTTTATTATGGAAAAAGTATCTTACAATATTTTACTGCAATGCATGTGTCAGTTCGGTTAAGACCTAGAAGTTTGCCCTTACCAGCTGCAGTGATACTAAAATTCGGAAACAGGGCTTACAAGACCATCGCAAACAAAACAGAACAATCATTAAACTATACACTAAAATTATTAAAGATTGGAAAAATTGTTCTTCACTTGTAACACGATTAGATAATTGCTTAAAGACCGGTCAATATAGGTACCTGGTTCACTCAGCTGTGTCAATATTTATAGGTGCGGGTCGTAGAGTTGGTAGTTGGGCAAAGGCGGCACTAAATTTTCTTTTATGAATATATCAATGATTTTTAAGTATTGAAATAAGGAAAGAGAAATTTAGAAAAATACCCTATCTAAAAATATTAGAAACCCTGAAGATAAATTGCACAAACTCAGCTTGACATTGACTTCAGCACACCAAAATAAACGTCAAATATCCTAATTAAGTTATTTATTTAAATAATAAGTAGATTATCAAACATAACATGTCCAATGGAAAATTAATTAGGTCTCAAGCCTAATTGAGATTATAGTATCGCACTTAAAATAATAATAAAATTCTGCCAAATAAGTATCACCCAAATTATAAGCTTATCAAGCCTTAATCTAAGTTCTAAATCATTGATATTGCCTAACGAAAATCTGAATTCATACAGTTCTGACTAAGTAACAGACAATCTCAGAACGCCCTAAATAAAAATTAATCCCCTAAATAAAAACTCAATTATAAATTAATTCCGTGGCAGCGATCATATGAGGGGACAAATAAATAGGTAAAAAGAGATATTAAATCAAACAAACACACGTGTGAAGGAAATATATGGTCAATGAAAATCTACAGGAGAAATACAAATGAGCTCAATTCGGTAACGTGCTTATGACCGAAAACCTAAAGTGGTAGTTAGGTAAGACGTTAGGTACTGCCATAAGGCTTACAGCAAATTACAGTAAGTCCGTAGTGTTTAAGTGAGTTTAAGAAATAGAAAAAGATAACCAAGACACTATCATATACGGTAGTGAAGAAAGTATATATCAATCAATTAAACAATCAGGATAATCAAAAGACGATAAGCAACAGTGATACAATAAAATATAATAATCTATTAAAAGTTATTTAACGGTAAGTTCGATAAAAATGAGATAGGTAATTTAATTATATGATCCACAGTAAGAGCGTAGCGTTTAGGTAAATGCACGTAATACACAAAAAGTAAATCAGGTAACTACAGTTATATTAGCTAACAGAGATAATCTCAAATAAGGTAGCGAAGAAAGTCGGTATTAGTTAATCAAATAACTAAGATTTAAAGTCATTTAACGGTAAGTTCGATAAAAATAAGATAGGTAATTGTATAGCCTATTTGTATGTCCTTATATGGTCATACAGTACTGGAAGTCACTGGCAGTGGTCGGTGGCTAATTCATAACACACAGAGCAACTAGCTTTAACTAGAACTGTACTGCTTCCGGCGAAGTCACACGTCACGCCATGTGGTCAGCATCACTTCGATAAAAAAGTCTCAAACGGGCAGGAATGGAACTGGAGAAACTCTTTAGGCTAGTGGAAGACCGGTGGAGTATGGAGGTTCAGACTCGAGGAAGGACCCTTTTAAAAGGTTAACCACACTTTACATAAAGTACATTTATGGAACGGTATTGCCGATAATACGACAAAATATTGATGGCTGGGTGCCTGCCAATTTAGCTCATAATAAATTAATACGAAAATTTGACCTGATGGTCAAAAATTATAACGATAATATCTTAACTTCGAGATAATATCAACCACATAAATCTGCCAGTGGAAGGTAAGAAACTGTATTTCTGGGTTTGGTAGCATTTACAACGCTACACGTTATAGATTGAAATCTGTTTTATATGAGCAAATATAAAAAATATGTTAAATGGGGCAATTTATTTATCAGTTTGGCACGGATGATTTGAGAGTTATTTTATTTTCTATAATTTCTAGGGAGAACCCCCTCACTAACTTTGACTCAATAAATATCAAGTATCATATTGTTAGGATGCCAACCTTTATGTCTTTCACATGATTTTTGGCATTACCGACTCATTCTAAATGACCTCCAAATTTCACGTATATTTGTAAATGTATACGTAGTTATGCGTAAATATCACAAATCCCTTCGAAATATTTTGAAAATTTCGAAATATTCGTTATAAAATGCGGAAATGCCTTATTCCGACGTTTCCGGTCATGCAAAAAGTATACCTGAATGCTTAATGTTTTATATGCCGTAATTATGGATTCCTAATTTTAGATCAGGAAACTTGCATCAGACAACATTGGATTTTTGTGGTTATATCACTATAAAATTTATGTGATTAAATACTTCTTTGGACCAATTAAAACTTAAAGAAATAAACAAGACCTTGACTTAATTTGATTAGAAGAGTATCTTTCTACAAAGCTGATAAACATGTAAAACAAATCTTAGAATAACGTACAGCTAGGTTTCTGATTGAAGATATCTGAAATTAGGAGACTATTCGAATTTAGGTGACATTTTTCTACCAGAAACCTTAATGCTTTTGTCAAAGGTCACTTTACCTGTTTCACGCTTATTATATTATTACAGCTGATACCTGACACCAGCTAGGCGTTCTACTTGGGGGGGGGGGGGGGGGGGGGTTAGGGGTTGGAGCAACCCCCCCCCCCCCCCCCCCCTTATTTACGGCCCTGGCTGACACACATTCTTTTTTATAGTTGTTTCAGAAAATACATACTTCTAATGTTACTTATATTGAATAACAAAATGAAGTAAAGCCAATTGCTTACATATAATTAGGAGCCGTACTATAATTCTTTCTTCAAAAAGATTGAATGGAAATAGATCTTACAAGAAAAATTATGATTATTCATTTGGAAAACCGTTCTGTACTTGCATCCTATGATAGGGCCAAAAAAAAGAACTTCAAAATAAATGTTATTTATAGTTAGAGCATGTGAATATGAATGCTGGCAATGCAAGTGACAATGATAATGGAGATAGTTTCCAAGGCATAGAAGATAAAACAACTGAAACAGAGGTCTTATCAAACGGACAGTTTATTCCAAATACTATTTTAATGAAAGTATCACAGATAACGACATGTAAGAGAATATCATAGCGGTACAGATACTGGGCAAACATTCTGAGCGAGTCAGGAAGGTAAGTGAAGATACCTAAACGGCTGGATCTGTAAAATGGATGATGTGAGGTTATGCAATATGTACGTGGCTCGCAGGTTGTTCAGAAATAATAACTGACATACCAGTTTCAAGTTCATGAATAAAGGCGGACTTGAACTGAACCCGACTTTTAATGGATGCTAGAGAAGGCTAACTAATTTTAAATAAGACAATCTTACAATTGTACCTATCAAGATATCGTTTAAATTCGGAGCTAAAAATACATTTAAGTATTTTAACAAACTTTATAGCGTCATTATTCTCTAAACATCTGCAACCAGTTATATGATCATCATCAATGCAGGATGTTCTATTAGAGCTGAGTAAAATATAGGCTGGCGAAAAGATACCTATAGTAATGTCTTTTAAATTAGTTTGCTTAATTTTTATGAATTCTATTTTGTTTCAGGATTGTGGTAAAACATATGCATTAAAATATTCTAGGATTAGCAATGAGACTGAAATTATAATCTTAATTATTATTATTAATTATTATATTAAATCAATCATAGATGTTATATAGGTAGCAAAAAATTCTTCCAACGAAGAGAAAAACTCCTAAAATAAAAAGATCTATGTTGTTTTGTGTGAAACTACGCATGTTCTAAGAAATCCTTTCAAACATTAATAGAGAATTCTATTTCAGATAACTAAAGCAATTGTAAGCGCGGCAATTTGGTTTCTGGTTTGGTCCTATATTTCTAGCATCATTTTTTTTTGTTGAAATATTTTAAACCGCAGTTTAATCTTGTGATGATGTAAAATAATGTAATGCATAATTGTAAACGAATGTTATTAAATAATTTTTATAAAAAAATCTCTATAGTTTGTTCCAGTATATCATTTTACCCTGGTTTGTCGGTTTAGGCCAGTTTCCCCTAGTCATGAAGTAAAAGTTTTATCTGTATATAATCGCAAAAAGTATATCATACCGTCGCGACATCTGTTCGCAGTAGATGCCAAATATACCGGCGATTCAGTTAAATGAAATGTAAAGTAAACTGTGTCTTGGAAAGGCTTTTTTTTTAAAGAAAAGCGTAGAAACCAGAGTTAATTGATGATGCACCAGCTGAGATATTGGGATTGCATCAAGAATCGGGCTATAGGACGCGTGGCCTTTTTTGTATGTGGCTTAAACATTTTATAAAGTTTACACACTCATCCTAACATAATAAAAGTCTCCTACTGCTTGATGGTCACGTTAGTCACAAAAAATTACAAGTTATCACGATGGCTTAGAAAATGATGTTCCCTTCCAAGCAGGAAGGCTTTCTGCTGAACGGAGTGGGTTCAAAAAATTAATTCATCCATTTAACCCAAATATTATTCCTGACTGGATGTTTGATGATTCTTTAATTACTAACATTTCTGAAGATCATGATCCGGAATCACAGACACCAGCCTCCACACACATGCAGATAATTCCAAATGAAAGAGATACACTAGACAGCAGCCGAATTTCTGTAGAAGGTATAATGCCAATACCAAAGGTATACACATCTTTTAAATGCACGAAGCGCAGAAGATAGAGGACTTTCATGCTCACATCAATAACAAACTTGGAAGAACTTAAGGTTAACGAAGAAGAGAAACGTTTAGTCTAGGAGCGACGCGCAAAACCCATTTGCTAGGGTTGAAGATGATGAAGACGATGCTGCATGTATTTATTGCAACACTCTGTATTCAGAGCCGAAAGCAGGTTTTAGTTACGATGTTAAAATTGTAAGAAGTGGGCGAGTTTTAGTTGCGATGTCAAAATTGTAAGAATTGGAGTCATGCAGAATGCGCTGGAGTTTTCCTAAAAACAAAGTATTTTAGTTGCGGGCTTTGCGAATGATTTGTTTAAATAAATATATATAATACGTTCTAGAACCCTTTTACTTTTGTTTTTATATTTTGATTAAAAAATAATAATTTTAACGTCTCTCCCTTTTTTATTTCAAACTTTTCCTATAAATACTACCTATGTCATTTTACCCTAGTACAAGCCTAAAATTACATAGTGCGCAGCTAATCACTAATTTAGATGTCATTGCTTCAAAATTTAAAAATGTTGAGTTGATTGAGTTGACCTTTAATAGGAAGCAGCATAAACTAAAGAATCCGTTAGACCCTAAATAGAAACTTATTAAAAAATATTCAGAGTTTTGTGAAAGGTGTTGATCATGGTATGTCATTATAGGGGATTTTTCCCTAACATGGCGTCATATTCCAAATGAAAATTAACTCTTAAGAATGGTGTTGCTGCCAACTTTTTACTCAAAAACCAACTATTCACGAAGGCGTAGTTGGCAGAACTTAAAGTTTTTTTACAAGTTGCCTACTTTAGTCGATCTCTTAATTTACGGTTGCCACTGACAAAACATTTATATTCTAACTTGGCCTGTATCAGTGACACGAGGTAGAAGAAAGTGGCCTAATTTCGGATAGAAAAAATAGAACACATTAATAAAAACATTTGTGACCATTTTATTCATTGCTCACCAAGGGTATTTTCGGAATAGAAACCACCACAACCGATTTAGTTTGTGTCCCTATCTTCATCATCTACATCTATACCCGAATCATTATCTAAAATGGAATTTTCTCCAGAATCTAAAGATTGATAACTACTCTTATTAACTTTCAATGGCATATTTTTTTCTTTTTCAGCTGAAGTAACTTATCCTACTTGTTGTTCTTCATTTAAATATTATAACATGAGAGTATCGAAAATATAAGATACGCTATGTTTATACGCAGCCAATACACCTTCACACATGCATTATACGGAGTTATCGCAAAAAATTATTTTTAAATTTTACCATACGTAATTATATTTTCTATAAGATTTAGGGAGGCCCCTCCCCTCTGACTGGTCGAGTAACCAGGATAATTAACCGTTTATGTCTTTCAGCTGTTTTTGGTCTTTTGTTCTATAAAAAGAACAATTAAATTAGGAAACGCGCACTAGGCAACTTTAACTTTTGTGATTAGGTCACCGTAGAATTTATCTGATTAGCTTCGAAATAAACAAGACTTTGGTTTATCTTGATTAGAAGAACATCTTTCTGCAAAGTTAATAAACAAGTAAAACAAGGCTTAGATTCAGAATGAAAAAATTCTAAATAATTACATCTAGTGGTTTTAGTATTAGATAAAATAAAATATAAAGATACATTTATTTACTTTTTGCATGTACCCCAAAATTAGATCGCATTCTAACACACACTGTGGTACAAGAGCATGTTTGCCATATTTCCTTATTAATCAGTGAATTTAACTCTCAATTAGGTATATTTTGTTTTTAAATGGCACTTACTATTTTAAATTTATTGCACCATGTTACATTTGTTATTCTATAAATACCTAATTTAAATCTACGTTAATTACCAAAAAAACATACGTAATTACCTACTTTAGAATTTGAAATATTGTCATCAAGGATGCGGGGAATTTTTATAAATAAAAGTGGCAATGCCGCGCAGCAGTCTCGGTTGCTTCGGCTACGTCTCGTCTACTTTCGGCCGATTCCGGCCGAATGACAACATGGATGGCGTACTAGTAGTAAAACGGCATATTTTAAATCTTATATCGGGTGGTGTTCTTTAGTGCTTTGTAAGACTTTTTGTGGCAAATTAGTATTTAATACTTTATCATGGTTCATCATTGTAGAGTTTGCAAGAAAACAAGTCGGAATTTTCCATGTTTCATCGGTGAGTATTAAATGTCATTTCATATTTCATTGACGTCCCACGAGGGCCATACAAAGCAATAAAATAATGCATGTGTTTCTAGTTCAAGTACAAGTAGATGACAATTAGCTTCTAATAACACTTTACAAGTTTATTATAACTGCAAATCAAAAATAAAACTAATCTAGCATAATTGATATTTTCGTCTTAATGATCTACACGAGTCCTACTCCCTGACGAGTCCTAGGCTTGTGGTGCGCGCATTATAAACACACTTCTGAAAACTGAATGATATATTGCTTATAAATACTTTTAAAACCTTGCCATCTACTTTTACTGGACTGGTTTGAGGACCATATATATGAAGATGACCCGTTAAATTGCCATGGAACCGAATTAATAAATTAGTGTTAAGAAATTATTTTAAAATCAGGATACATTATGAAACTTAAAAAGCGTGAATTTTCTCAGAAACCAAGAGTTAAGTTTACTTGCAAAAGCTGTCTTATTTAGAAATGAATACACTTTTGTATACATATTAGTTATTCAACTAGATTGTTTAAATAAGCGTTGTATACCTACTTAAAATTAAATCTCAGGACTTAAAAACTTGTCAAAATTATTTTGCCTGGTATTTTCTTAATCTCTATCTTTGTTTTGTTTTGTTCTTTTGAGATTTTTTTTATTGTTGTGATTATTATTTTTGATTTTTCAATAGCGAAATCAGTAGTCCTACTCCATTTAATTATTGGAACATTTTGAACGCCATTACAATATTATAAAAGGCAATTTTACATCTATTACGATAAAAGTATGTATATGCTATGTATATATACTATGTATATATCCTAAATGAGCGATTTGATTTAGTATTATGGTGTATTGCAATATATTTAATTTTTAATTAATTAAAATTCACAGTCCTTCGCAAAGATGCAACTGGGGGGACATTGGAAATGCTAAATAGAAAAGCAAAAATGTGATATGTGTTATAATTCAAATAGTTTTTAAAAGCAGAGTTTAAAAAAGTAAATATTTTGTATATTTACGAGAGTTTATAATATTTTTAATTAAAGAAATGCATTTTTAGGTTAATATTAAAGATTATCATAATTAAAAAATAAATAAATAAAGAAAGGTGCAGATATGAAGACCTAAAAAAATTACCCCCCACTTGTAGATAGGAAAATATATTAATAATATATAATTAGCTATAACATTACTGTAATATTTTTAACCTGTTCCGATTCGTTTTAGCCAGTTTTGGTGCCTCTGGTTATTTTAGTCATTTTCGGATAGTCGTTCAAACAACTTTCGGTTAGTTTCAGTTAGTTCAAATTTATTTTAGCCATTTGAACCGACTCCAATACGTTATAATCAAATTTAAGATTTTTGATTAGTCCCCAAAATTCGGTTCGTTTTGGTTGGTTTTAACTTACTTTAATTTTTGTAACCTATTCCGGTACGTTTTAGCCCGTTTTGGTGCTTTTGGTTAGTTTAAGTTAGTCATTCAATCAACTTTCGGTTACTTTCAGTTAGTTCTAATTTATTTTAGTCATTTGAACTGGTTCCGGTACGTTATCACCAACTTAAATGTTTTTGACTAATTTTAGTTAGTCGCCAAAATTCGATAAATTTGGGTTAGTTTCGAGGTACTTTAATATTTTTAATGTTCCGATACGTTTTGGCCCTTTTTGATGCTTTTGGTTACTTTTAATTAGTTTTGGTTAGTCGTTCAATCAACTACCGGTAAAGTTCAGTTAGTTTTAATATATATTAGTCATTTAAACTGGTTCCAGTACGTTATATATGCAATTTTAATGTTCTTGGTTGGTTTTGGTTAGTCGCCAAAATTGGATTAGTTTTAACTTACTTTAACATTTTTAATCTGTTCTGATATCTTTTAGCCCGTTTGGTGCTTTTATTCACTTTTGGTTAGTCATTCAATCAACTATCGATTACTTTCAGTTAGTTCCAATTTATTTTAGTCACTTGAATTGGTTCTGACACGTTATTATAACCAATTTAAATGTTTTTGGTTAATTTTAGTTAGTCGCCAAAATTCTGTTAATTTGGGTTAGTTTCAACTTAGTTTAATATTTTTAATATTTTCCGATATTACGTTTTAGCCCTTTTTGGCGCTTTGGTTAGTGTTGGTTAGTCGTTCAATCAACTTTGGTTAAAGTTAAGTTAGTTTTAATATATTGTAGTCATTTGAACCGGTAACCGGTACGTTATAAACAATTTTAATGTTTTTGGTTAGTTTTGGTTAGTCGCGAAAATTTGGTTAATTTGTATCAGTTTTATCTTACTTTAACATTTTTAATCTGTTCTAACACGTTTTAGCCCGTTTTTGGTGTTTTAGTTACTTTTAGTTAGTTTTAGTTAGTCATTCAATCAACTTTAGGTTACTCTCAGTTTGTTCCAATTTATTTTAGATATTTGAACCGATTCCGCTACGTTATTATAACCAATTTAAATGTCTTTGTTTAATTTTAGCTAGTCGCCAAAATTCGGATATTTTGGGTTGGTTTCAACTTATTTTAATATTTTTAATCTGTTTCAATATGTTTTACCTCTTTTTGGTGCTTTTGGTTAGTCGTTCAATCAACATTCGGTAAATTTCAGTTGATTTTAATATATTTTAGTCATTTGATCCGGTGCCGGTACGCTATAAGCAATTTTAACGTTTTTGGTTAGTTTTGGTTAATCAGCAAAATTCGGTTAATTTGGGTTTGTTTTAATTTACTTTACCATTTTTAATGTGTTCTGATAGGTTTTGCTTCTTTTAGTTAGTTTTGGTTATAGTCATTCAATCACCTTTCGGTTACTTTGAGTTAGTTCCAATTTATTTTAGTCATTTGAACCGGTTCCGATACATTAATTATGACCAATTTTAATGTTTTTGGTTAGTGTTGGTTAGTCGCCAAAATTCAGTTTATTTGGGTTAGTTTTAACTTACTTTAATATTTTTAATCTGTTCCTATACGTTTTAGCCCGTTTTGGTGCTTTTTGTTACTTTTGGTTAGTCATTCAAACAACTTTCGGTTATTTTCAGTTAGTTCCAATTTATTTTAGTCATTTAAACCGGTTTCGATACGTTATAATCAATTCTGTGGCTACGCGTGCCAGAGTTTTGGTGTTCGAAATTGTCGATACCTTTTTTTCATACGTTTTGATACCCAATCAGTATGAACAAAAAAATTGGAGGTATGGTGATGGAACTTTATTGACTTTTAATCTTTTATAATTTAATATCCCTCTAAATCTATAATATTAATAAAGACTTTTCAATACATTTAAATAGCATTCCTGCTCAAGACAATCAAATTTATATTATGTACTAAAAAATTCGTTTCCAAACTTGAAAATTGTCGGTCTCAAATTACCCAATATTTCAATATCCAAATTTAATTTAAGAATCGAACTCTATAAACGACCCACAAATTCCCATTTTTAGTTTTTACGTAATCGATTGAATTTTTGTGAAAGAAAAAGTATTAGGGAAAATAAAAATGCTACGCCTATGTTTGTTTACCCACTAGCCACTTTCTGTACCACAGTTTCATTGATAAATACGCACATCACAGTCTGTGGTTTACGATGCAGTTTTCTAGAAAATTATGAATTACAGACTTTGTCTTTTTAAGTAAGTAGTCTTAGGTTTTAGTACTACCACTAAAGGGAGAGTGATCCTGTTGCCTAAACAATTAAGGACTGGGCATTTGTAACGCACATCATAACATTGAGCTAGATTCATATTTGCAGGTAAGGACAGTTCTTGGATACGTCCATATCAAAAACTAGAAGACTATTCGAATTTAGGCAACTTTATTCTACTAGAAACATTAACGTTTTTGTCAACAATGTCGTCTCTTCTTTCTCGCGTACTTTATTATCGTGACTAACATATTTCTGAAGTTTAATAAGTGAAAAAGTTTTTTTTACAGCTAAACATATGATGTTATGTTTAATTAGATAATCAAAGGTATTTATATTGAATAACAAAATGAATAACTTGGAAAAGGACGAGGTCCTGAATTAGCCCTTTCCAAAACATTGGTACTTCCGTTCTTGCATGAAATCATTATATTTAATCAATATTTATATTTATGCTAAGTAAGAGCAAGATACATTCTAGCTAGCTACTATACCATTCTCAAGTGCATCAGCTACAGGCCGCAAATTGCGCGAGCAAAGCACTACTCATGCTGATAAACCGAATAATATCCAGGGTTCCCATGCAAAACTTTACGAGATTTTTGAGAAAATACCAAAAAGTTTTCATTACCTTACTTCAAGGAGATAATACCAATCGAGATATAAAACACAAATAATAAGGCTATTTATGTATTTTTTAATTTCCTAATGCAGAGTAGTTTACGGTAAGATCCACAAGTGCTTTTACATATCCAACGTAGTCCAAACGTTGGTTTATTCCAACCTTTTTTTTTAAATTATCGTCCAGTAGTCGATCTGACGATGGCGATCATTTTAATTTTAACAATAATGATGTTAAAACGTCGGAACTATGGTTTAAGATACGAATTTCAGATGTGGATTCGTAGCCAAACTGATTGATTATCTACTCTACACAACATTGAGCTTTTAATTTTTTCTAAATTTTCTAACAGGTCAGAAGAAAATATATTTAATAGGTAAATAAATCGTGTGCTTTGTCTTTATACAATTATGATATGACTGCATTGTGAATTAAATTCTATTTCTTCGTATCCTAACGTCGTCGGTACTACAAACTAACTAGGTATTGCCAAGTACTGCAAAATAATTACCATAATATCCCTAGATTTAGATACTCCAATTATAGCCAATTATGTTTAACATCGAGTGAATCAATTTTAACATAACTAGCAGCGTGACTGAACGCACATGTCACATTATTCCCTGATAAAACTTCTGGTGCGTTTTTATGGCGCCAAAAGCACAGCTTATACAATAATAAACTGTGCCAAAAGCATGCATTGAATGGAACAAATTAGTTTTGCAATGAAATTATGAGTAACGTCTAAGTACATAATTAGTAAGTAGATTAAATTTAACTCATATTCTTAGAGAAATTTCAAGTAGTGCGGTAAATTGCGATTCACTGTTACTGTAAAAAGTTAAAGAAAACAAATATATTTCTATTTTATTTTTTCAGACTGAGCATGGTTCGAACATATGAGAAAAAAAAGAAATGAAGTTTATAATGAAGAGGACGTGGAATCTGCAATTAGTGCGGCATGGGAGCACAGACTGACACTACGAGAGACGACTGCTTTCGATATATTGCATATAGCTGTACATTACCGCCTCACAAAGTTAAACGTAACAGTTGGTGGCGTTGCGATCTCTTCTGTTAAGCATGATTGTCATTCAACATTATCCAGCCGGCAAATTTTCTCAATGGATAAACAACCAGTCTCGGTGAAATATTACATTAATTGTTCAAAATGTGCTATGGTCTTAACTGTAAACGACTGAAAACCCTTGTGCATGATTTTACTAATAAATTAATATAAAAAATGCCTTAATAGTTGTAGCAAAAATAAATCAGCTCCAGAGGATTGGCTGCATAATTTCAGGAGACAGCATAAAGAACACATCATCGGTAAGGCTGAAAATACTTCCATTTCAAGGTTCCTTTCATTTAACAGAACTAATGTACGTGCCGAGGTAAGCATTCTTTGATAATTACGAAAGGGTTTTGGAATCTAGACAGTTTGCAGCAGCTCAGATATTTAATCTTAATGCGATTGGGGTTGTTACAGTTTTGTAAGCACAAAATATCCTGGCGCAATGATTGAAATGGTTTGCCAGGTAGTATTGTTTTTGGCAAACAGCCCCAGAAGACACTGGATTTTTTATGGCAGTGTCACACACACTAAATGGAGATCCAATGGCGCTCGACGAGCTGTGTGTGTGCGAAGATGTTGACTGACACGGTTCTTGAATAATTGTAGGTTGTAATTAGGGGGAAACAGATGTCCTGGAAGTAAGTTCCACAGTGATGCAGTGCGCCAGACAAAGGAGTTCTTGTAAAGCGATGTTCTAGGTGTTTCCAGTTGTACAACGAACTGGTGCGCTCTTGCCGTCTGTCGTAACTGTCTCGACAGCCGTTGCCAGGGGCAGGATGAGGCGGGCCAAATCCTGGGAACATCTGCCGTGAAAGTATCTGTAAAACAGGGGCATTTCAGCCATATGTTTGCGGTGTTCCAGACTATCCAGATTCCGGGTCAACTCCGGGTCAAGTATTGACTTTCTCCAGGCCTTTATTAATTGCTGGATTCTGCTCCTGTCTGCGGTGATAAGTCCCAGTCGCTGGTAAAGGTTTTTCTGATCCAAATTGGGAGACAAGGGTACTGTTATCTGCAAAACTGTAAACAGGATAATTCGTTTCGATCAGCAGGTCTTTAATATATATGAAGTACAGAGTTGGTGAAAGTATTTCGCCCTGAGACACGCCCGCGTTAATGGTGAATGTGTCTGAGATGTGACCCAAGTTTTTCTTTTGAAGTTCTACATATTGTTCTATGCACCAAATGCAATACCGATGACCCTATCTTCATACCAATAAATAACCACAAGTCATTGCTCTCTTGAAATGGTAGAACATCTACATTTCCGCTTCATTGTTCACGTTGACTTCAATTTCCGGACATAGGAGTTTTGGGAACATTTAATGCCAAGATTTACACACCGCAAAATGATTGGTTTATCTGTAATACTGGAAAAACAATTTCTATACATTCTTTGCCTCAGTTAGTCAATATTGATTTTAACCCAAATTTACAAGGGCCAACATTATTTTTATATTAGATTAAACCAGGCTTATGTCCTTTAAACCGACTAGCTGTTAGTGATGAGCAATTCATCGGCGCAGTAGTAACCCTTTCCAACTGACAGAACATCAGATAAATCATTCTCATCCGTAACTTCTGATTCAAATGATCCTGTTACACTTGCGTGCAGCAGACTTCAATGACACGTCATCGGTAGCCAATGCTGCAGGAAAACCAAATCTAATGTTATCAGTACGTTTTCTTGATGATATTCGTCCATATCCCACAACTGCCTGTAGATTTGATTTAACAAAGGTAGAAAGAGAGTAGGACTCCCTAATTTCGACGGAGACTCCTGGAAAGATTAAACTTGAGGAAGAACGAATGGAAGAGGAGCAAAAAGAGATATATTTTTAAACTAAAATTCACCAGAAAAATGCATAAAGTGTGGAAATTCCACTTCCTGGAAAAATATATTAATATGATAGGCAAACGGGATATTTTGGTGTAGATCTATCTACTATTAAGAAAAAAAAATATGTAAAATTATTAAAAATTTGTATATCTGTTCATAATAAAAAGTGAAAAAACCAAGGAAAAATTATTTTTCTGTCTATATCTGTTCATCTTTAGGTTTTACTCAAGAGGGAGCTAAAATATGTATGTTTTAAAGGTTGTTCAATGTTCAAGTAGGTGTATACACTTATTGAAATGTATCCCTACCCGGAAGGAAATTCGGACAGTTTTGGTCTGGGCAACTTTGAACAACCTCTAAAACATACATATTTTGGCTCCATCTTGAGTACAACCTAAAGATGAACAAAAAAATAGCAATATTACTAGGTCATCATCATTAATTTTTTCCGCGATCTTTTCTAATATGCTGCGCATTTTTATTCCTGACTGATGATGGCATAATACGTGAAACAATAAAAATAACCTGAAAATTATAAAGCAAATGTACGTTCAAATATACCACAGTCTCCCCTAGGTACTTATCTAATATAGTGTAAATGGACATGGAGATATATTTAAATTCGTTTTTTCGTTTTGCAAACAAGAGAGATGATACTTAAATATATAATGTATAAGTATTTTAACACTGTACAGAAAAATTGCTGAAATCTCGATGCCGCCTCGCGTCATTACGTAATAGTAATAGGCGTCAATGCAACATATCGCACTCATTTCGTCGATGAAACCATCAAATTATCAGTATATTTTAGTCACGTACGCATCAGGAAGAGAAAAAATCCCGTCGTCCGGCCCAAGAAATGTCGGACATTGGTAGTCGTACATTTAAATCTCGATTTAAATAGCCTAGAAAAATATGGATCACTACTAACAGAAAACAAATTAATAAATAATATTAATACTTGATTATTTATGTTTGTTGATACAGCTGTACCAGTTTCGGTATTTGTCGACTATCTGCTATTAGATAAATAATTATTCATTTAATCTAGCTACAAATTAAGTTAATACACTTGCTGTGAATGCTATGGTAAATATATTGATGCCAATTGCTAACCACCGAATTACCAACGCTGCTTAATCTGAATGTCTCTGGGAATTAATAAAAATGATATGCCTTTCGGTTCATAATATGTCAACGATTTCAAATAATTAACATTATTGTTATTTTACATTTATCTAATTTCGGTATCTCTATATGGGTTTTTTTATGATTTACATCCAAAAAGGTGCAGGCATCTCGAAAAAGACACGAGTTAACCGATCGGGTACAACCTCGGGTACAACCACTGTTTAATCTGAGGATTTATCAGTATTTTTGTCTAAGCGATTCATTCAAAAATCCGGTTTTCAATTGTCTATAAAATTAAACAGATATAGAATACATAAAAAAAATTATGCACACTATATAAAGTACATTTTTTAAACTTAAAAAATCCTCTAGGTCCCCCTCTAAATTTTGATCGATGGCTGTAGGAGCGGGACGGCTAATGGCGCTCAGCGGACAATTGCGCTCACTTATTTTAAACCAAATCCATGTTTTAATCGGATTTGCGTTTTAAGATCCTTTACACAAGTAGAGCACTATGTAAAAATCGGCCTCTCCTATTGGTCGATCCGCATGGCCCTCCGCTCGCTTCGCTCGCTACGGGGGCTCAAGAAAAGGAAACTAACCAGGTGCTAACCCAAACTAACCAAAGACATACCCAAAATCAAGAAAAAAACTATTTAGAAATATAATCTTAAAAAAAAATTAAATAAAAAGCAAGTGTTTGAACCAGTGGTTTAGTGTGAGACCCAATCATCTAAACCTCTCAACCACGAGAGTTCTTGCGTCAAATTGATTGCATCACGAAGACATATTGTAATACGAGATGGATCGACCAATAGGAGAAGTCGATTTTTACATAATGCTCTACTTGTGTGAAGGATCTTAAAATGCATCGGATTTTGTACATAGCGCGCCATCTGTATTAAAGTAGTGCAAGCATATTATGAACGCGCCACGTTGTTTACAGTCCAGATTCGAGTGGTGAGGATAAACGTGTTTTTTATAGTGCTGTTATAATTTGACCTGCTAATTCAATAAAGGTTTGTTAAATAATTTTTCATTATTTTTCAATAAACTAATTAGCAATAGTGCATGTCAGGCTTTCTGCTTGAAATATCCAAAGGCACTTTTCATAATATTAACTCTTTGAGGTTATGTCATTGTTTTTAGAATTTTCCGGCCATTCGGGTAATTGCGCTCAAGATGAGCGCAGTTGCCCGAAGTGAGCGGCATTTCCCGCTGGTTTATATATATTTTTGAATGTTTAGATGCCAAAAGCTCGTGTACGTAAAACCAATAAAGCCTCTTGGTCAGAGGAAGCGATGAAAGGCGCCGTTCAAGCTGTAAGGTAAGGGAGTAAAAATAGAGAGGCTAGCAGAAGATATTATGTTCCGTTTAGTAGTTAACGAGACCGTTTAAATAAAGACTATTACGCCCCAAGCATGGGAAGAAACACCGTTTTTATAAAGAGCAGGAAGTAGAAAACAGAACACAGCTGATGCTTGTAGAGTGCAGATTCTGCAGAAAAGATGCCTGAGAACAGTTTTTCAAATGCGTTGGAGGGATAGTTGTAGACCGGTTTTTAAAGGAAGAAAACAGAACTATTGATTGTGGTTAATCTGTATATTTTTGAGTCTATAAAATTTATAGTACGAAATAAAACTGTATTTAATGACAACATAAAAACACACATCTATAACACAAGAAGAAAAAATCACTTTTTAATGGACAATACCAACTATACATATTCAAAGGAATGTCCAATATAGTATTGTCAAGTTCTGGAATCACATTCCACAGAATATCAGATCCTTGCCTGAAAGAGTATTTTGAAATAAAACTAAAGCCTTTTTGCTGGAAAATCTCTTTTATTGTGTGAGAGAATATCTTAATTCGGCGATAAGGTGACATATTATTACATGAGATATGGGATCACGGATGTTTTATGTGCTAACATCCCTACAATTATGTTCAGCTGGGTATGAATATGCCGAGATCAACAAAATTCCGAATTCGTTCAATAAAATCAATAAATTAGCGGCAAAAAATGATTAGGTATATGGGTTTATGGCTAGGAATCCTGAATTAAGTTTCAGGAAACCTGAAGCAGCTCCGCTAAACAGAGTGACAGCTTTTAACAAAATAGACCTGGACAGATTTTTCGAAAATTTAGAAAAACTTATGACCACTCATAAATTTAACCCAACAAAAATGTATAACATGAATGAGACGGGTATTACGACATGCCATAAATCAGGCCGAATTGTCAGACCGAAAGGACAAATACAAGTTGGGGCAATTACAAGCAGGGAAAGGGGAAAAACCACAACCCTGCGTTGTGCAATGAGTTCAGCGGGTACGTTCATACCTCCGATCGATGTTTATTTTCACTCGACTTAGAATGGCTTTTGGCTTGTAAAGAAACGAATCACCCGCTGTAATATACCAAGGGTCCAAAAATGGTTGGATTAACGAGGATTTGTTTAGGGTCTGGCTCCCCTAATTCAATTCAATACTATTTAAAAATGCAATATTAGGTTCAGGTGTATATTGTTTCTTATATTAGTGTCTCGCGTTCTTTATTTGATTTTTTCAAATGGGAAACAGAATTGAATCAAGTGGAAAGTTGAACGAAATAAGGCATCGAAGATAGAACTAATTAAAAAGTGGTTGTATCCAATCAGTTGAATACCCATCTTTCTCGAACTCCCAATAATTGTGTTTATACAGCACAAAAATGCACTCTATCTGCTTCAACTATTTGAATTGAATTTGAATTGCTTGACTGCAACCGATTGAAATCAGGGTCGCGACCGTATATGACTTTTTTTGCGGATTAAACTGCAACCAACAGAAATCACAGTCGCCACGGTATATTGTCTCTTTTTAGCGGATTACGGCATCCGATCGGTTGAAAGGGTAAGCCCTTATACCGGAAACCAGACAAAATGTTTATTATATTAATTTGGGCATTCGAGAAGTAGGTTTAGAAATTATTTATAAAACGCAGCGTGCGATTCATTTTTAGTTATTATAAAGAGAAGTAAAAGTACTTGTATTTGTGATACTTTTCTTGCAGTTTAGTTGTTATTCCAGAGAAAAACTGAGATATGTTTTTATTTTTTATATAAGTATGAGACTTGAATTTCAAATATGTGTAAGATTGTAGCTGAAAAAATTTAGATCACATTAACAAATCGTGCAAATCATCTGCATTTCTAACATAGAATGCATAGAATAACATCATAAATAAAAACCGGAACAAATACATAATCATAATATTTTAACTTTTTTATTGACCATAATTTAGCGGTAGCTTTATAGCTCCCTCTATGAGCAGTAACTTCACTTTCACAACGCCCCAAGGAATCAATATCTCTATTCTCGTTTCAAGCAACCCCTTGCCACTGACCCGAAAATATTTTTTACTTACTTTTATCGGGAATATAGCCGGTTATTTTCTTCAACTAAAGAACTGTATTCCCACACTATTCAATTGACACAGTAATTTTAAAAACTGTTCTGCCGCTGCGTTTGGATGATCTAATATACACATGTTAATACCACCATGTGTTTTCTCGGTAAACTCGGTAATGAAATGGGCGACGGGCGACGTTGCCAAGTTGCGTAACGATTTATCCTTCTGCGGAGAAATTTTATTATTATATACCTAAAACGCATTTTTGACTTTTCTATATGTCTTGATACATAACAATAAAACATTATTTTTCTTATATCAATAAGTACATACCTAATAATTCGGGCATATTTTATAGTATTTTTGATTCGAAATACCTGCTATAGGTAGGTATCTAAGTAAAATGTTTACATTTCTCGAAAAATATTTTCTATTTATTTAAATATTTTTTAGGCATTGCTCAACTATTTTTTTTCTACAAATTTCTTTATTGATTTCAATCACTATAAACTTAACAAAAAGTTGAATCCCAAAACCAGTGCAAATTGTTGCATAGATACCAAGGATCTCCAGGGCGTCCGTTTTTAGTGACCAGCGTCGGATTGTACCACCGGGACACTGAGAAATTCCCCAGTGGGCCCTAGACTTAGCCGGTTTTGGGGCCCCTGCTCCGGAGGCGTCTATATAGACAAGCTGTTCTGTAATATCGTTGTTAACCTAATTTAAAATAATATTAGTTTGAAATGTAGTTTATTTTTAAATTATATTTGTTTATACCGGGTGCGTCAGAGGGCAAACATACCTATATTTTTTTAACGAAATACTCTTCAAATATTATCCTATAAAAATATCCTACATCTAATCAGCTAAAATATATTTTATTTCTATTATATTAAAAAAGATAAGGGGATAGTTAAACTCTAATCGATAACGCAATATTTATCATGACAGCGAAAAGCGACTCACTCAAATTTGTGGACTTTTTATTGGGTTGGAATAGAAATTCAGAAACATGTCTTTTGTAGTTTTTTCGGGCTAGCCAAATATCTAATAAAAAGTCGATTAAATATTAAATAAAAAAAATACATATGTCCAAAAAACTGATTTTTTAAATTTTGCCACTTTGTATATTTTACTGGAAATTAATACATGACATGCCCAAATCAATTTTTGTTTTGGACGGCGTTGATTTACCATTATATAACGTTACATACCGCATATGCAAATTTTGTTATAGTTTAGAATCACGTTGAAATTATGCCAATAAAACTCGTTAAATTAGATTAAGAAATATAGTGACTATACAAGATAAATTAACTGCAAATGAACAATAATACTACTCTGGTTATATAAGTTGTATATAAAGCAAATTATACAATAATGGTATAATGACAAATCAAATATTTCATAGCACAATGGTAATCAACTACTAAACTGCGGACTATTTACTGTTATACAACTGTTGTATACCAATAAACCTAACGATTGATGTCCGTAATCTTTTTCTTGTATAGCTCACCATTTGCTATTTCAATTATTGCAATGGCTATAACAAAGCTGCTGAAACGACGCCACGCCAAACAGCAAGAAGACAAAGCAGAGTGGCGGCTGACGTAAACAATTTACCGATTATTTAAGGAAATTGTAGGAAATTAAAGATAGGAGAGAATCCACCAAAGAACATGCAGGTATGTATATCTTAGGTTAACAGATATATCATACGTTTTCAAACTTATCACTTGTTTACGTTTTGTCAATTAAAAACTCGTTCTTTTTAAGTGCTGTATTCTATGAAGATCTAATTATTTTACCATGCGAACGATGATATATGCGTGTAAGAAATATGGATTACTTCCTATACTATAAGATTTGAATGAACACACGAAGGGTGCCTTGAGTGAATCAAAAGTTTGAAAAAACCAATAAGGTAAGATATTTTCTATTTAAGTAGCAACCATTGTGTAGTCAATTCATGTTAATAGATCAGAGGTGTAGGTACTCCTAATTTGTGACCATGCATCTAAAACAAATTTTAACTGCACTGAGAGAAAA
>MU183950.1:36475-59524 GCA_016904865.1 Pissodes strobi
GCTGATCGAAGTTCAAAGTAGTGCCCTACTTTGAACTCCGATTAATCCCTTTAATCGCTAGTTAAATTAATCAGTGTTTTTGAATCTCTCAATGCCAGTATGAAAATAGATATGTGATATTTAAAACACTAATTAATTTAATGAGTAATTAAAAAGGCTCACAGTTCAAAGTAGTGGCCATAAGTGATTTAATTTTGTAAGTGAACACCAAAAAAATCTAACGTGATCGTGTTGCTGCTCGTTTTCGAAGCAACTTGGATCTTGATTGCCTCATTAGAATTATTATTACTAGTTATTTAGGAAATTAGGATCTTATTAGAATTGTTATTATTAGTTACTTAGAAGATAATAATCTGCATTAAATGGGTAAAGTTTGATAGTTGATAATACAAATTATGAATAGCCAGAATTCAATGAATAAACATATTGTACGTACGGATTGATATTTTTTGTGCACCGAGTAATTTAAGCCGGGCCCTTGACAATGAATTATGATTTCTGATGTCAATCTCGCCAAGGTGCTACTGGCTACCTGCTGCAAAGGAATGAATAATAGATAGATTAGATATCCGAGTTGTCATTCAAGAAATGCAGGCAAACATCGTCCCCGGATTTCTTAACGCTTGGATAAATATTTTTTCAGCGTCTCGTTTATTTATCCTCTTTTCTACTGGACTCTCATTGTTGAGGCAAACATATTTCACAGGCCTTTCCTAGTATTAAGTTCGTATATGAAAGAGTTGCCGAAGTTCAAAGTTAGTAAGTTATAGTGAAAAGTTGCGCTAAAAGAGAAAACAAACTTGAATAGGGTGAGTAAAAATAATTGTTCTGAATTAAAATGTTCATTGATAAATAATTATAAATTCTCATGTCAATCTCGCTAAGGTGTTACTGGCTACCTACTGCAAAGGAATGAATAATAGATAGATTAGATATCCTAGTTGTCATTCAAGAAATGCAGGCAAACATCGTCCCCGGATTTCTTAACGCTGGGATAAATATTTTTTCAGGGTCTCGTTTATTTATCCTCTTTTCTACTGGGCTCTCATTTTCGAGGCAGACATATTTCACAGGCCTTTCCTAGTATTAAGTTCGTATATGAAATAGTTGCCGAAGCTCAATGTTAGTAAGTTATAGTGAAAAGTTGCGCTAAAGAGAATACAAACCTGAATAGGGTGAGTAAAAATAATTTTTCATAATACCTCTCTGAAAACTATCATTTTCAACGTCTCTGTAGAGCAAAGAAAGTAAGTCTTTTCGTCCGGGCACGGGAAAAATTTTCCGGGTCCCTAATTAGGGAGCGGGAATAGTTTTCCTGCTCCCTGATTTTAAGCGCTAAATTTGCAGTTATTTAGTCACGGAATAAGCATAAAGTATAATAAATTGGGTTAAAATTATACAGCGATGCAGGCTACAAGATTAATCTAGTAGATTTTAGCGTCAATAGTCTAATTTTAAGTAAAATTATTTTATTTATTCTGACATTACTTGTCACAAATACTTCAAAATTAGCTGCCTATTCAATTACAACAAAGCATACAAACACATTTCCATAGCAACGCTTCATGAATATTAGATAAATACCTGTCTTGCTTGTCTTGCAAGTTTGACGTTTGCTTTCACTTGAATACAAAATGTATTATGACATGATTTTGGATACGTAAAATTATAATAATTTTATGTTTATGTCTAGATTTTAGAGATGTATTATGAAAAATATCGTTCATTACACGTCCAGAAACAACTTTTCCTGTTCTTGCACGACTCCCGGTGTTCGGCTACGCCTCACACCAGAAACTGTCGTGCGCGCACCGGAAAAACCTAGTTTCCGGACTGGTAATGAAATATACTATTTCTGACTTAAAATGTTCATTGATAAAAATAGGCTGATTCAAAAAAGGTTAAGATCTTTCAAGATCTTTGTCTATAATTTAGCGACTGTAGAGGGGATCTACGGAAATTTGTATTTTCACGTTTACGATTTACGATTTCCAAATTTTTAATTGTACTTTACCTTTTCATCTTAATAATGTGCGGTCTTCTTGAAGCTAAAAGAAATATATTTTTTATTGCTTGCTATTATTATTTAAATGATAAATATATATAGTGGCGGAATTAAAATTTCTACCACTTTTTTTTAACTTAATGTATTTCAGCTTTTTCAGAGCTAGACCCCTGAAAATATTCTTGCCATTTTTTTAATAAACTGTTGTGTGTGTCGTCAGATATGAAAATTATTTTATATTTCATATATTTTCGACAAAATGGATGGACTTGAGTTGGCGAAAATATAAGTTGGAAACCAAGAAGCAACATACACAGCCTTAAAAAAATAAGAAAATATCAAAGTATTAGATAGAATGACTAGTTGTGGCAGAATAAGATTTTCAAATGAAAACTATAGAATAATAATTTAATAGATTTTAGATAGCGGTGAAGGTACCCAATCTAACTAATTTTCCTGGCATGGTATGAATAAAAATATATCCAAAATATAAAAAGATGCGGTAGATGTTCTGTCTATGTATAGAGATACCTGACTACCATAGGGCCCAGAATGTGCCACCACGTTCAAAAATTCATAGTACCTACTTCACAAAGATGTAAACGGAGGAGACATTGAAAATACCGAAGCAGAATGCAATGCTTATTAAATTTGAGATCTGAGAAAACTCATAATTGGGTGGAAATATAAAAGTTGAAAGAAGTTTGGGTGAGATCAGGTTAGATTACGTAAGTTTAGTTGACCAAAATATATCAAATAAATGCCTATTACTTCAAGTTTCCTTCTTTTTTACAATTTATATCGTTATAAGTGTTGATGTAAAAAGCAAAAGACCATTTGCATTCGATTCGTCTCACATTCTTCGATCTAACGATATGAAACACGCCTAGTCTGTCGTGAGAAACTAAAAGTCACTCTCACTTACCCTTAACACAATCTAATGTAAAAAATTACATTTAGCAGATTACGTAAGTTTAGTTTACCAAAATTTATCACATAAATACATATTACTTCCAGTTTCGTTTGTTTTTACAACTTATAACATTAGTGGTGGTTGTATAAACTGCATTCGATTCGTCTCTCAATCCCCGATCTAACGCAGTTAGTTTCACTTCGTATCAACTTAATATTTTAGTCATTTGAGTGGGTTCCAATACGTTATAATCAATTTTAATAGATTTGGTTAGTTTTGTTTAGTCGTCCAATCAACTTTCTGTTAGTTTCCCTTAGTCTTAACTTATTTTAGTCATTTGAACCGGTTACGATACGTTATTACCAATTTTAATAGATTAGATGAGTTTTGGTTAGTCGTCGAATCAACTTTTGGGTAGTTTCACTTAGTCTCAACTTATTTTAGTCATTTGAGCCGGCTCCGATATGTTATAATCAATTTTAATAGATTTAGTTAGTTTTGGTTAGTCGTCTAATCAACTTTCGGCTAGTTTCACTTAGTCTCAACTTATTTTACTTATTTGAGCCGGTTCCGATAGGTTATAATAAATTTTAATAGATTTGGTTAGTTTTGGTTAGTCGCCAAAATTCGGTTCGTTTCGATTAGTTTTAACTTATTTGTGTAATCTATTCCGATACATTATGGTGCTTTTGGTTAGTTTTGGCTAGACATTCAATCAACTCGTTTAGTTTTAGTCAGTTTTAATTTATTTTAGTCCTTTGAACCGGTTCCGATAACTTATAACCATTTTTAATGTTTTTGGTTAATTTTTGTTAGTCGCCAAAATTCGGTTAATTTGGGTTATTTTTAACTTACTTTAATATTTTTAATCTGTGCCAATACGTTTTAGCCCATTTTGGTGCTTCTTGTTACTTTTGATTAGTTTTGGTAAGTCGTTCAATCAACTTTCGGTTAATTGCAGCTAGTTTTAATTTATTTTAGTCATTTGAACCGGTTCCGGTACGTTATACTCAATTTTAATGTTTTTGGTTAATTTTAGTTATTCGCCAAAATTCAGTTAATTTGGGTTAGTTTTAACATACTTTAATTTTTTTAACTGTTCCGATATGCTTTAGCCCTTTTTGGTGCTTTTGGTTAGTCGTTCAATCAACTTTCAGTTAATATCAGTTAATTTTAATTATTTTAGTCATTTGAACCAACTCCGATACGTTATAATCAAATTAAATGTTTTGGTTAGTTTTGATAGTCGCCAAAATTCGGTGCGTTTTGATTAGTTTTAACTTACTTTAATATTTTTAACATATACAGATTCGTTTTAGGCCTTTTTTATTACTTTTGGTTAGTTTTCGTTAGTCGATCAATCAACTCTCGGTTAGTTTGAGTTAGTTCAAATTTATTTTAGTAATTTGAACCGGATCCGATACGTTATAGTCAATGTTAATGTTTTTGGTTAGTTATGGTTAGTCGACAATGTTCGGTTTGAATTAGTTTTAACTTACTTTTATTTTTTAAATCTGTTCCGATACAATTTAAATATATAATACCGATGAAATATTTTAGCCATCAAAGACGAAAAAGGCTGGGATTCGAAGGTAGCGGGGAAAGATGACTGACTATTACTATTATGTGAGCTATGAATGCTGTGGGGGAGATATCCCGCTTATGTTTATCTGTCCGAGAAAGAGGTTAATTTTATTATTCGAAAAAGATGGATCGGCTGAAGCCTTATGCAAGTGCTCAATAATTGGTTACATCATTTCAGAAAATACGCCGCCGTACCAACAAAAGATTCATCAGTACTATAAATTATTATAAGCAATCATTTCAGACATATATCGTTAAAATCGTTTGAATTTTACATGGAGCATAATATTGTAAGGCTTGTTATCTCTTCCCACTCTTCACATAGTACCAATTTCGTTATTAATTTTAGTGCTTTTATTTATTGTAGGTGGTGAAATTTTGCAGACTTTATCTCTATATTAATGGTTTCTAATAAATATTCAGAACTGTTTCTATTAGATACGTAAGTAATTTTCTATTTTTTCGTACCTCGTCTATTACGCCTGTAATGAAATAGGGTTGCCTCGATAATAGCATCTTTAATTGTAAAACTTTTTTCGAAATTTTTTAAAGCCGCGAAATTTTTCATATGCTATTTTGATCCCTAAAAAATTTTTGTGAATCTCTTTTGTCTGAGGATGTTATAGAAATATTTGTAACAGGGCGGCCTATAGATAACATTTCCCGCTGCTGCCCTTCACTTCGTCGTGAAAAAGGCGCGGCGCGCGCCGGCTCGCGGCGTTTTCAACAGGTCACAAACGATATCGTAATGCGAATTCTAATTTAATATAATCTAATATCTAATTTAAAATAAATCAAACATCAAGCAAAAACTCAGCATTTATGAAATCCAAATACAATTCTGAATCAACAATATGCCGGGAATTCCTCTAAACTGTCTGCTATGCTATCACACATATTATTCTTGTGAAGATCGGAAGCGTTCGTTTCCTAGCTGGCGGACGCGGTTTGTCACCACCTTAAGCCCTTAATAAGTATGGCAAGTTTCTATTAGATATTAGATTATCCGTTTGATTTGTGGGATTTGAAGGATTTTTATGGGCTCTTTTAGGTTGTAGGATTGTTTGGAATTTATTTTTGGTTTTCGTAGATTTTTGAGTCTGTACCGTTGTGATTTTTTGAGCTTTTTCCGAGGAGGATCACAGAGCCGCCGCCGCGCCAGGATAGATATTATAGAATTATTATTGTGATTACTGGCTTGTTACAGCTGGCCGAGACTGTCGTTGCCCACCTCGATAGTTGCTATAATTTCATAATCTTATATACTAATAATAATAACGATATGGTCCAGGGTCGCGCGCATTTGGCATTTGGGGTGCGTATTATCATATTATAATAGGACTATATATTATAATATAACATTCATAATAATAATTGTTATTCACTATAGTAATGTAATATAGTATTTTAATAAAGCAGTATTTATAATAATAAAGTGCCTTTTGTATAAATACAATCTATTCAAATATGTGTAGGTATTACGGTATAATAAATGACCGATCAGGCCAAAGTTGAGGCTTTTGCGAACTTCCTTGAGTGTGTACACAGGGAAGCACCGGACACTGAGCCATTGCACGCTCATATCACGGAGTTCATAAAGCCGTTTTCGAACTGCAAGTATCCAATTCCGCCCCATGTGATGAGGAAACTTCTCGTCACTCCAGCCGAGCTGCGCAAGGTTCTCAACCATCTGCCTAAGAATAAGACTCCCGGGCTTGATAACATCCCCAACATCATCCTCAAAAACCTACCCCAAAAAACCCTTGTACATTTAATGCATGTAGTGAACGCTATGCTACGCCTGCAACACTTTCCTAGTTCGTGGAAGATCGCGCGAATAGTACTGTTTCCTAAACACGGGAAAGACTTGAAGCTACCGCCCAATCTCGTTGCTTAGCACAATGAGTAAAGTTCATACTGTCCAGATTTAATGAGGCCGCCCTGAGCCTCCGTATATTACCGGACGAACAGTTCGGTTTTCGCGGTGGGCATGGTACTAACGCGCCAGTGTCATACGATAGCTTATGAAAAACCAATACGGGAAAGTGCAAACCGTTTCGTTCTATCTTTAGCCGTTTAGATTTTACAAGCTGCCAAACTTGATAAATGGTCTATTTTCAACTGTCAATATTTCAAAAACCGTTAGAGACAGGCTTAGGACATTATTCATGAAATATGTCTAGACTTTTTCACACAATCCAATTATGCAATAATATACATGACATCCCATTTAAAAAAAAATATCAAAGTGACCCCTAGCACTTTTATCTGATGTTCAATTCTTTTTTGCTGAACATATCCGAATTCGCGGGAGAAAATTACATAAGATGGCTATTTCAGTTTTTTCTTTATAAAAGTACAGGGAAAGTAAAAAAATCGCCTTGTCTAGCCCTCGTTGGATAACCCTGTACAGCTGAGCACGTGCTTGGGCATGGCAACTCGGTCATTTATGTGCATTACTCTCTCATGCCATCATTGGCCTCCCATATTGACTACTTTGACCGGATTTCTATGAAAATTATATTGTTGTGTCTTTGCATTAAAATCAGAAATGTTTGCTTAATTGATTCTATTTTTATTGACGTGCTTAGTCAAGTACCACACCACATTTTAAGTGGGGATCTGAATATGATCATTGTTAATGAGAGAAAGTCGTACAAAATTTCAAAACATCTTATTTACTTTTACTAGAGTTTCCGCTATCCTGGATTACGTACTCATAAATAAATTTGACTTAGTCCATCAAGTGCACAATTTTGACACCGTCTAAAGATATTAGAATATCTTTAGACGGTGATTTTGATATTGGTTTTTTGAATCACTTGGGTCAATTGTTTAAATTCAGTTTGAATCCAAGAAATTACTCTTTTGAGATGAATGTTTCCCTGAGAGTTTTTTTTACCACTCACTGAATCAAATGTAATCCAACCGATTTTTACATTCGTTAAGATATTCAAGGACAATAAATTAGTTTTTGGTGATACTCCAAAATTAGTTTCTCTTTAAAATACAAAAAATAACATATTAATAAAAATTCACAGTCCTTCACAAAGATGCAACCGGAGGTAACATTGAAAATGCCGAAGCAGAATGCAACGCTTACTAAATTTGAGATCTGAGAAAACTCATAATTGTGTGGAAATATATTAGTTGATACAAGTTTTGGTGAGATAGGTTAGATTACTTAAGTTTACTTTAACAAAATATACCAAATAAATGCATTTTACTTGAAGTTTCGTTCTTTGTTACAATTTATAAAGTTATAAGTGTGGTTGAAAAAGCAAAAGACCATTTGCATTCGATTCGTCTGACATTCCTCGATCTAACGATATGAGACACTACTAGTCTGTCGTGAGACACTAAAAGTCACCCTCACCCACCCTTAACACAATCTTATGTGAAAAATTACTTATAACAGATTACGTAAGCTTAGTTTACGAAAATATACCACATAAATGCATATTACATCAAGTTTCGATCGTTTTTACAATTTATAATATTAGTGGTGGCTGTAAAAACTGCATTTGATTCGTCTCTCAATCCCCAATCTAACGCGGTTAGTTTCACTTAGTATCAACTTACTTTAGTCATTTGAGTAGGTTCCAATACGTTATAATTAATTTTAGTAGATTTGGTTAGTCGTCTAACCAATTTTCCGTTAATTTCACTTAGTCTCAACTTTTTTTACTTATTTGAGCGGGTTCAGTTACGTTATAATGAATTTTAATAGATTTGATTAGTCATTTAATCAACTTTCGGTTAGTTACACTTAGTATCAAATCATTTTACAGCTGGTTCCGATACGTTATAATCAATTTTAATAGATTTGGTTAGTTTTGATTTATTAGTCATCTAATCAACTTTCGGTTAGTTTCACTAAGTCTCAACGTATTTTAGTTATTTGAGTCGGTTCCGATACGTTATAATACAATTTTAATAGATTTGGTTAGTTTTCGTTAGCCGTCTAATCAACTATCGGTTAGTTTCACTTAGTCTCAATTTGTTTTACTTATTTGAGCTGGTTCCGATGCGTTACACTCAATTTTAATAGATTTGGTTAGTTTGGGTTAGTCGTATAATCCATTTTTTGATTAGTTTCACTTAGTCTCAACTTATTTCTCTTATTTGAGCTGGTTATAATCAATTTTAATAAATTTGGTTAATTTTAGTTAATCGTCTAATCAACTTGCGGTTAGTTTCCCCTTCCTAGATCTGTGGTTAGTTTCACTTAGTCTCAACCTATTTTAGTCATTTGAGACGGTTCCGATACGTTATAATCAAGTTTAATAAATTTGGTTAGTTTTGGTTAGTTGTCTAATCAACTTCCGGTTATTTTCACTTAGTCTCACGTTATTTTTTACTTACTTGAGCCGGTTCCGATACGTTGTAATGAGTTTTAATAGATTTGGTTAGTCGTTTAATCAACTTTCGGTTAGTTTCACTTAGTCTCAACTTATTTTAGTCATTTTAACTGGTTCCATACGTTCTAATCAATTTTAATAGATTTGGTTAGTTTTCGTTAGTCGTCCAATCAACTTTTGGTTATTTTCACTTAGTCTCAATTTATTTTACTTATTTCAGCAGGTTCCGATACGGTATAATCAGTTATGCATAAACCGTGTCGTGATGTTCACTAAAATTTTCCGTGTCGTGATGGAAACTCACTGTCAAGAAACCAAAGTATTCATCTGAACCGGCTCCGATACGTTATAGTCAAATATAATGTTTCTGGTTGGTTTTCGTTAGTCGCCAAAATTCGGTTCGTTTTGGTTAGTTTTAACTTACTTTAATTTGTGTAACCTATTTCGATACATTTTAGCCCGTTTTGGTGCTTTTGTTTAGTTTTGATTAGTTTTGGTTAGTCATTCAATGAACTTTCCGATATGTTATAACCAATTTTAATGTTTTTGGTTAATTTTGGTTAGTCGCCAAAATTCGGTTAATTTGGATTATTTTTAACTTACTATAATTAATCCAGACAAAATAAACAAAAAAGTGGTAAGTATGCAATAATTCGCATGGAGCTAAAAATTGGTACAGGTCATAAGTACACTATTACAAAAAAAAATATCAAAAATCCCCACCGATCTCATGTGTGCTAAAAAAAATATTCAAGTTCAAAGATCAAAAGCATGTTTTTTTTTTAATTATTGAGCTATCGCTATTTCATAAGTTTAAAAATAATAATAATATGGGCTCCTGCGCGACCCATATACATTATCGAACGTTCAATTTATAGTCAATATATGTGTAAATCTCGATAATGGATACAACAGATCAACATGTAGATGCAAGTGATTCACGAGTGAAGAGAGATATTGAAGACGTCAAAACACTTTTTGATTGGTAATTATCACATGATCCTTTTCCTGACATTAAACAAATCATTTCCATTGCTAATAGAGTCGTCGATGATAATAAAATTAATTGTCATAATGCTCGTGAAGTGCGATTGGCTCCTATGACTAAAATGGCAGGACAAGATTTCAATAATATTAAATTAAAACGTGCTGACAAATTCTTTTCCCTTTTAACCATGAGTAGCACCATAAAAGTTCATGATGAAAGGTACCTGTAGATCCTGTATTAATATTTCAACGCATTAGTATTACTAATGCATTTGAGGATGAAATTGAAAAATTCTAATAATATGAGTTAGCCCCTACCCATTATCACTTTTTGATGCAATTGAAATGCGTAAAACACAGTCCGCCATCTACAGTTGCTTTCAATCAGTAAACATTGAAATTATCGATACAAATGCTACCTACATTATCGATGGAGGATAATAGGTTTCAAACGTATCCACCCTTAAGCTCTTGTATTACTCCTTCGAGAGATCAATGTTAGACTACGGTTCCATTGTTTGGTTCCCTATATACAACTGCCACGCTTACTCAGTCGAGTCAGTTCAGAGGCGCTTCCTAAAATATTTAATGTTCTTATCCTCGGCGAGGTCTGAGCCATGATCTTATCCTGTCGAGGTTTGTAGAGTTGCCTTTGGCGGTTCGTCGCGACTCTCATTCACTATCATTTCTCCATAAGCTTCTTACCTCTAAAATCGACTGCCCATTTCTGTTGGAACGCCTATCATTTCACGTACCTCGCAGTGGTCCAGACATCAACCTACTTTTTCGCTTGAATTTGCAAGGTGAAATATCATATCCCAAAGTTCCATTTACAAAATGTGCCACAATTTTAATCGCATTTCAGCTTTTTGCGACACAAACTTTGACAGCTTACTAACTGTTTTGAGGTACCTGCGAGAGGTGTCTGGTTACTCCCTTTAGTTTATTAGTGTTATGTATACCAATGTGTATTATATATTTTTTCTTGTTTTATATTTACATATATACATCTATTAACGTTGTGATTTGCTGTTATTATTATCGTAACTCTTTATGTGCTAGTATGATTAGTTAGCATTTATAGGTTTTTACTTCCTCTTGTCATATACATACTTATTTGAATTTCCTGTAATTGGGCCTGTTGGAAATTGCATTGTTCTACTGCTGTTTCAATTATCAGGACATCGGCGTCATTATCAGCTTGTTTCACTGCAGCTTTAATATTTTTCTTATAATCACTGTAACCATCAAATACTATAGTCACTCTATAACCAAAATGACGATATACTTACTGAAGGTATTTATCACAAATAACGCTAAATGTTTCTCCTCTATACCATACAACGTGGTGCAATAGTTGTAAATCAAAAAATAAATTATTTATTTATTTATTTTTTGATTTACAACTATTGCACCACGTTGTATGGTATAGAGGAGAAACATTTAACGTTATTTGTGATAAATACCTTCAGTAAGTATATCGTCATTTTGGTTATAGAGTGACTATAGTATTTGATGGTTACAGTGATTATAAGAAAAATATTAAAGCTGCAGTGAAACAAGCTGATAATGACGCCGATGTCCTGATAATTGAAACAGCAGTAGAACAATGCAATACTACAATTACAACTATCGTTGTTGGGGAAGAAGTTGATTTGTTAATACATACTGACTGCATGAACTCCAATTGATAGTATTGTTTATTTTTTGAAACTTGGGAAGGCTCATGTTCAAACAAAAATGTATTCATCGAAAAGCTTATCTACATATCCAAAATATCAAGATCATATCTTATTTTTACATGCAATAACTGGCTGCTATAGTACATCAGCTATTTTCAAAAGGGGTAAAACAACAGTATTTAAATTATTTGAAAACCGTAATGATTTAATTGATTGCCCAGAAGTATTTAAAAAAATTGACGCTTCTTCACAAGTCATCATCACAAACGGGATTCGCTTTCTTCTTGCTATATATGGAGCTGCAAAAAATTGATACAAGTACAGATAGATATTCAAGTTTTGTTAAAACACACGAAAAAATAAAATAGTACAACTATCTGATCTTCCTCCAACATCTGCTTCTGCTTGTCAACACATATCGTGTATACATCAAGATCAAGTGTAGCTAGGCAATCAACTGGACCCAAAGGACTGGGGTTGGAAATTGGTAGATAACACTTTGGAGCCAATTCAACCTTTACTTCCACCTGCTCCAGAAAAAACTCTTTTATAATACCATCATTTTGGCAATTTTAAAAAGGATTGTAGCACAAAGGGGGGCTGTAAAAAGGTCGGATTATTTTGTTCACCATTATGTACAAATTGTCAAGGCCACTCTTGCTTTAATATTGAATGAAATGCAACAGATGAAGGTTCTTATGAAATTAATGAGGAGACAACTGATGCATCTTTCTTCTTGGAACACTACTAACCGAGATCAACAATAATTAGTATTAATCATTACCGTTACCATACTATTTTTTAATTATTAGCATATTGTCTAATAAAACCGAATTACAAAAAAATTTAAAAATAATTTTGACTTTGACCTTGAATAATTTTTTTAGCAGACGTGGGATCGGTGGGGATTTTTGACATTTTATTTATAATAGTGTTTTTAAGACCTGTACCAAAATTCAGCTCTATGCGAATTATTGTAAATTGAAATGTGTATTTTGACTGGATTAAATATTTTTATTCTGTTTTGATACGTTTTAGCCATATTCGCTACTTTTGGTTGATTTAGGTTAGATTGGGTTAGATAGTCGTCGTGGGTAGTCGTTCAATGAATATTCAGTTAATTTCAGTTAGCTTTAATTTTAGTCATTTCAATCGGCGCCGATACGTTATAATCGAATTTAATGTGTTTGGGTAGTTTTGGTTTGTCGCCAAAATTCGGTTCGTTTTGGTTAGTTTTAATTTACTTCAATATTTTTAATCTGTTCCGATACGTTTTAGCTTTTTTGGAGCTTTTGGTTACTTTCGATTAGTCGTTGAATCAACTATCGGTTAGTTACAGTTAGTTCCAATTTAATTTAGTAATTTGAACCGGATCCGATAGGTTATAACCAATTTTAGTGTTTATGGTTAGTTGTGGTTGTGCCAAATTTCGGTTACTTTGAGTTAGTTTGGGTTAGTTACTTTTATTTTTTTAATTTGTTCCGATTCATTTTAACCCTTTTTGTGCTTTTGGTTACTTTTAGTTAGTTTGGGTTAGTCGTTCAATCAACTTTCGGTTAGTTTCAGTTAGCTTTAATTTATTTTTGTAATTTGAACCGATTCGGTCCTCAGAAACACACTAACACGTATAATACGTGATGTGCCAAATGTAGCATGCACTTTTTTCGTGATTTGATACCCCATAATAGGAAAACAAAAACATTTCCAATGTTAAAAATAAATTCGAATATTTAAATATGTCAAATTAATTAGAATATAATTATTGTGATAATTCAATACATGAATTATCTGCGTTATAAATGACACTTAAATAAAAAAAAACTCATAGCTGAAGCCCAGATAAAACCAGACTTTATCTGGGGCTGAAGCACAAATCTACTGTCCCAACGGAAACGAAATTTGTCAGCCGATAAATAGAATCAAACCAACTTGGTCTATATTTAACCGTTGTTTGAGTAAAGGAAAATGAAAGCAATAAATGGACAGCTGATCCATCAAAAGCCGCTTACATTTTTGGGGAATACATTTTATCGGTGATACCTGATGATTTCATTGGGCAATTCTCGGAAACATGTTCCAAGGGAAGGATTCATTAGTATTTAATTTTAATACTAATTCGTTATTACTCTTGACATTGTGAATGTCCTGAATGGTTTTTCTAATAAAAATTCTACTGGTATCGATGCGATACCAACCAATAAAATTAATTAAAATGATCATATACTTTACTAGCCCAACTGCTCAATTGTTCAGTGCGATCAAGAAAGCTTCCAGGTAAATAAAAAATACATAGTTACATATTATATTGTAACCAGCCTATTTGCTAATTGCTCATTCAGTTGTACATATGCCTCACTAAGTTTATATATTTTTTTATAGAAGGCGTGGGTTGAAGTGTTTAGTAGTTAGGGTAGGGCGCCACTAAATTTTTATTGCAAGAAATTTATTAAGTGCTCCATCTGTCTAAAGATAGGGCAATAAAATTTAGAAAAAATACCCTATGCAAGAGCGTTGGGAAAGTTTAGAATGAGAACAAATTATAGCTTGGATACAGTTTCCAAAATAAACACCAGGAATAAAAACAACTTGTTTATTAAATAAAATCTTCTAAAACGGAAAGAATTAAGTACTAACTAATGACGGTTAATACTATGCTATAAAGGTTTTATTGAATATCACTGCAGTTGACCTATTAATGTCGCTGGCAGTAGTTAGGATTCAAATTACACTTATATTAATTATTATAGTACTTGAGAAAGTGATAAAAGGAGGACTGCCCCTTACCGAAAAAACACTAGATACGGTTAGAGAACTGAACCTCATATTTTAGAAATTTACTTCTTGGTAGATTGTCTTTAGTATTCTCACTAAAAAAATTAAAGATAGATGCACGATAAAGCAAGAACTAAATTTTAGACTCTAGTAGTCCCGACACGTTAATAAATCAAATCGATCCTATCAGGAATCGACGATATACTTCGTCCTCGGTATAAGAGAAGCCACCAGACCGGAATCCAGTGCAGATTGAAAGAATTAGGTGAACATATCAGCCAGGAAGGTCAAGTTTCACCAAAAACTGCCTGGCTAGTCCAACAATTAGGATAGGACGCCTAGGCTCTTTTTCAAGGCATCGCATCGGTCCCTCAGAAAGGCCCTAGCGAAATGATAAATTATTTTTAAGCCATACTAATTAGAGCACATGGGCCGAACCTACCTTTTAAAATATGAGGGTTATCACACCGCTTTTCATACAATGTTTGACAACAGCATAGCCGGTACTGTAGCAAAAGATACATGTTACTTATTAATCCAAACGAGAAGAGAGCGTCAGTTTTAACTCCCTTATACCACAATTTAATGGACGCACAGAGAAAATTGTGATATAATATTCAGATACAATTACAACGTTACAATGTGCAAGAAGGGTGAGCCTGAGAGAGTTGCACATTATAGATCATCTTCTGATGGGAAAAAGTTTTGACTGATACACGAATTCAATAGTTTTTAACCTTCACACAATATTATGCATCAATGCATCATATGCCCAAGAGGCTTGGTAATGAGAAAAAGGCTTATCATTTGGTTTTCAGATTAAACACAAAATTTGGCCTGACTTACTTATTTGATATTATGGATAGGAATTTCATCTCATTGAGGCTAGCCCATATGGGTATTCATGGTAATGTTTTTTATGATATATGTTTCTGGCCGAGATGACGTTTACTAGTAGAGTGGGGAAGTGCTAAACGGAAACTTTCGACCAGGAGATTGACATCCCCTAGGCTATTATCCTGGTGCCACTGATATTCGTTCTTTTCGCCATCGATTTACCTGATTATATTGCAGATCGGCCATTATTGTTGTACTTTGATCATTGTGTCGGAAGTAGGCAAATATGGTTCAATAGGAAAATCTAACGGGTCAGTCTAAGGATTTTCTCATTGGTATTATATAATAAAAATAACATGAAGGAGCACATGAAACGCTAATTTGCAATTCGACGGTCAAACATTGGGGAATATTCTTCATTAATGAAAGTCGCGCCCATGGAAGGGCCGGGGAAAGAACCCAACAAGTATAAGGTAAATTTGTAATAGAACAATAATGTCAGAGAAATATCGAAACATACCTAAAGCATATACATTTTTTTTCTGCATTTGCTTTTTGCCAAGAGATCAATCGGATAATAAAGACTTAAAGCTTAAGCTCTTTCGTTTTCAATGCTCAAAAGAGCCAGACTACTAAGGCTTGATTGTGATATAGTCCTCTTCAACCAATTGTTAATAATTTTTAATTACAAAAACAATCTCTCCGCAGAAAAAATGGTCACAGGGATTGTTAAAAATAACAAAAAGCAATATACAAATTCTTAAAACTAACGGTGTGTGATGATCACAAATCAAATGTTTGGGGACATCTTCTACAGTTAAACAGAATTTTAGCTCCAGAAAAAGATCTGAAGTTTAATACTTCGACTGCAAGATCAGATTGCAAATCATTAATAAGGTAAAGTGCCCAAATATCACCCCCTTAAGCAAAATCGTTAATTTTAAAAATTTGTTGAGAGTTAAAAATAAATAAAAAGATTATTCAGGCAACTCAACTCCATATTAATAGTTCCACTAGAGTGATCCCACTCAATAAATATTTTTGTTTAAAAAATTAAAAAAAAGCAAAAACACGAAAACGTTGATTTGAAAAGAGATGTCCTAATTCCGTCCCCAACCATGTCCTAATTCCGCCCCCACCTACTTATTTCTTTTCATTGCAAATCTAATTAAAACTATGCTAAACCTTCTTATAATATGTTTATTGGAAGGAAAATATATTTAAACATAAATTTTTATACTTAAGTATACGTTCCATCTATTTACCCATCCAGACAAAAATCACAAATAAATTTTTTGGCTGATGTTGAAGACGAACACAACTCGTGGTTCCACTTGAAACACTTAGTTCACTCTACCCATTTCTCTCCTCGCTTGTCTTGAGAAAAACACCTGCCACAAATAGGACATGCCACATGTTCGTCGTTCGAACTGTCCTCGTCATCGGCGGATACAAGTGGAACCTGAGTTTCGTTCTCAGAGTCACTTGAACTCGACTCATATTTCTTCGTTTTCTTTTTGGGAGGTTTCTTTGATAATGTTTTAGGCTGATCTTCATCTTGAATGATGCGATGTTTCTTTAAATTTGCATGGGCTCGTTTCTTCTGACGCATTTCCGCCATTTGCCTTTTCTCTATCAAGGATTTTGAAGACGATTTATGGTCACTTCCTGTTACCAAGAATGAGGTTCCGGCTCTCGAAGACGTGGAAGGCTGGATTGCTGGAACTGGCTTAATCTCTCTTGGACTGACCACTTGAGGTGGAGCTGGAACACTCTGGTTATCCTGGTTCCCTTCGTCATCAGACACCTCTGGTTCTTCTTCAAGTTGTCTATCTATAAAGTCGTGCTCTAGAAAAATATCTGGATTAAAAGGGTGAATTCCAGTTTTCCTAAATCCATTGACTGCAGTTTCAAGGGTAGCAGTACGAAGGTACGCTTCACCTAACAAGCTGGATACTTGTAGTTTCCTAACAATTCTGCTTGGGTTTTTGCATATCGGGTCTTCAGAGAAAACATAAATGCAATGCAATGCAAAGGCTGCAACTTATCTGTTGAGTGAGGAGGAAGGCAAACTATGGATACTCCTGCCTCTCTTGCGCGGTCAATAACTTCTAGATTTGTTGTGTAGGAATAATGCCCATCAAGGATGAGTACTACCGGTTTTTCTTTTGAAGGCTTAACAGTGGAAATGAAATGTTCAAACCACTTTGAAAAAGACCGCCCAGTGACCCAACCTGAATCCGAGCATGACCCTGGAGGAGCTCCGTCGAGCAGTTCTGCTTGCCACCTTTTTTGTAGAAATATTAGCAGAGGCGGGATATACTGACCTGCAGCTGACGTACAGGTTATCACTGTAATTGTGTCTCCACGGTCAGCAGATGAAAGTTTGTGAATTTGTTTTTTTCTCTTGCAAGTAACTACTCTGGTAGCCTTGTGCTGTACCACAGACATTCCTGTTTCATCTACATTAAATGTTTATGACCGGTCAAAGTTTATTTTTTCAAGTTCAGTCTTCAGGATCGAAAAATGTTTATTAACATTTTCTTTTGTGAATCCTTTCGCTCTGGCCATTGACAAGTTCTGTGGTCGTCTAAGCGATAGTTGTGGGTGGCGCTTAAAAAATAGTCGAACCTACCTTTTGCCAGCTGCCTTGGCTTCAGTTGAGAAAGGGTTAGAAACTTGGTTTCTAATAGCTAACTGGTAAGCCAATCGTCGTAGGTGAGAAATAGTTAATCCGTAATAATGTTGGTTCATATCCAGACAGTATTCAACAAGAGTGGTCTCAAGCTCAGCGGAAAAAACTGGTCTTCTTCCAAATTTCAACCTCATACATTCCTCAGGTGGGAGATCTGACTCGACGTAGTCTTTTAAGGTAGACCTCGGGACACTATAAGCCTTTGCAGCTACTTTATACCCCATCTTCTTGTTTCTCACCGCAGTGATAGCTTTCACCATGGCACCAGAATCCCATCTTTTGCGGGGTGGCATCTGGAAAGATTCAGTTCATGTTAGTACGCCTGGTATTTGTTTACTGGCATACAAAATGATCGATAAGTGGTTATACATCCTTAGAAACTACGCTTCCTAAATGGTCGGTCAGAAAGAAATTAAATATATTGTTATAAAAAATATGAGGGTCCTAAATCCATCCCTGGACGAATTTTGGGAAACCCAAGGGGAACGGATTTAGGGTAATGACGACTGCTCCTGACCAAACGATTGCGACTACACGGCTGTGACAACTGGTATGCTTTATTCAAGTACTAATTTATAAATATCAATGGATAAATCATGAAAAACTTACCATGAGGAGTCAGTAAGGTAAAGTTGTTTAAACTAGATTTGGCACTGTAGTACCCCGTTACGACACTTATTTTGCAAGACTCAACTGCACATAAACAAAACAAGCAGCCCTAACAACGTTAATGTTGTCAACTAAATGGTTATTAAGCGTTGCTTGCGTTTTTCGGCAACGTTGCCACACTGTACATGAATTTAGACTGGGGGACGAATTTAGGACTGGGGACGGATTTCGGGCACTTTACCTTATATTATAATAAATGAAACACCCTTTGTGTTCCATGCAAAATTTTTATCCAAAAGGACTTCCTAAAGTAGCGTAACAGAGCGCTCTCATCAGTGTCACCTGGAAAGTAAGTAAAAGGACTACCCATTAGTGGAAAGTCGGAGACTACTGCAGAATTTTTAGGTAAAGAAAATGATACAATTGACATATGATTCGAATCAACTGTTCGAAGTCTTATCTATATCCCTGGCAAAGTTAAATTGAGAGTGAGAGAATCGAAGAAGACGTAAAGTACAAGGTATTTTGTGTGAACGGAAAGGCAGTTAGTTGAAAAAGAACGTTAATTGATTTCAGTAAAGAAAATAATTATCTAGTTCATTTTAGATTTAAATAATCAAGACGTTTTGTTAGATATTTAATAATAATTAACCTAATGTACAGTACCTATTTAGTTTTATGTGTGAAAGGATGAATGCTTCAAAGTAGTTAGAAATTACTGTGTATATTTATTATACTTGATGCAAATTAATTCTTGCATTATTAAAGTACGTAGTACCTAAAATACATGTTTCAATTCACACTCTACCAACTACTACCACCCTATTACACACTAATTAAAGTGGTTAATTATAAAGTTAATTATCACCCCCACCTTTGTGGTCATAAATAATTTAAAGGAATAATTGGTTATACCGACCAAATACAAGGACGACTTTTGAATAATTTGTGTTTTAGAGCCAATCCTATTAGCAGTTGCGAGAATAGCTTACTTTTACAAAGGTGTAATGCAATATCCTTAGCTGCTAGAAGCCAAATGAAATCTGTTAAATTTTTGTATAACTTGGTTTATAATGACGTTGATTCCCCGTTTCTGTTGGAATGCCTCCAGTTTCCAGTTACCAGGTCTGGTTCAAGGCATACCCCAGCTTTTTACCTCAGTGCAGCAAGGTCTAATATTATGAGTCAGAGTTCTATTTATTTTATTTCTAATGCATTTAATACTGTCTTACCTGAAAATGACTTGAATGCTGATTCGGTCAATCAAATATTAAATTCTATATTGACTCTTAATAATGTATAATTTTGAGAATCCATTCCTTATGTTTAGGCTTGCACTTCTCTGCAGTTTATGTAAAGTTAGTTTAGTTATTACTTTGTAATGTATTTTTATTCTTTATTTTTTATTCTAGTGACTTTCCTGTAAGTGGGTTTTGCTTGGCTTATATTATATTTATTTATTTAAAAGCTTATTTAATATTTATCGTTTTCAACATTTAAAAAAATATAATGTTTATCAATCCTGTTTCTTAAATTACTAATAAAATTTGTAATTAAAAATAATGATTCCTCCTTGTATTTGTTTGAAATAAACCATATAGTTCAGCGCAAAAACCTTTCCTCACTTGTGCGGAAAAGAAAATAATTTTGCACAAAAGAAATTTTTTTACATGTTTTCTCCCTTTAATAACAGTTTTCTTCAATTTAGTAAGATTAAAGTTTCGTTTTTCCCAAAATTGCTATTAAATTTGAATAAATCTGCGCACGTAGGAAAAATTTTGTACTACACATGTGGAAAGTATCTTCTGCAGAACGGTTAGATCGATACATATCCATCGCGTGCAGAAAACTATCACTTTGCGCACTAGCTAGGAAATTAACTACTATTATACATCTCATTCCGCCGCATTGAAACTATCAATAGCCAAGGCATGACTTTGGTGAGACACAGCTTACATTAAATGTAAATTATATAAAAAAGTGCCAGAAATTTTCTTTTAGAAAGCTGCTAATTATGGCAGATGTTCGCCTTTATAATTATCGTTGATATTAAAATTATTGGCCCTCTCAGCAAATTTAAAATTACAAACAATAACTAACGTTTCCATAATTCTTTTCTCCTTTTTGAGGAACAGACCATAATATACACAGGGCCAATGAATGAAAATATATTTATTTAGATTTTTTTTGAAGGACATAACTCTGTGTACTTTTTGGAGCTTGATTTGGGTATCTGAGTCATTTTAGTCTGTTTCCTATGTTTATCGTATAACGTAGTTGTCTATTTGCATATTATTATTTAACTGGTATATATGTTTTAAAGACTGATGCGTGCTGCCTGATACTTTTCCGTCTACCTTTGTAGTGTTCGAAACTAATAAATTAATCTGAATTTGTATTGTCAAATTATACACAGGCCGTCCATTTAGTATTGGGGCTATCTCGTTAGTGAAATAATTAAGCATAAAATCTAAAATAGCATGTTTTAAAATTAAAAAAAATAATACATCTTCTCATGTGGCATCGACTTCCGGGTTAGGTGAGGAAAATCCGAAAATTTTTTAAAGGTCAGTATTTCAAATATAATAGAATTTACGTATAAGGTATAATATATACCAAGTAAACTTAGATTTTCCACATAATTCAAAAATACATAAAAAAATAATCCTTGATTCGAAGTGAATTTAAAAGGCCATAGTTAAAACTTTTAAACTTGCACACCTATGGATTATTCTACTTTCGGCTGAAAGTTTATTTTTAAAATCAAATCAAGGGCATATTAAATATAAACTTGCATTTTGGCGAGGGATAAGAAATTACTCCATCGCATCTGATAATATTGAACCAATTTTAATTCATATAAACTTAATTTCTGTATTTATCGGTGTAAATGACTATTCATAATTACAACATAATTTTTGAAGTGGTCTTTTTAATGCTATCAAATCAAGATTAATTTTCTCCTGTTGAAATTGTTTTAGCTAACTTATTTACCTTATGTCTAAGAGTTATCATCTACGTGTTTAGTATTAAATAACCTGTTTAAGGTAAGTAATTTACCTATATTATTTATTTATGAAAAAGTATGGTATAGAGACAATAAAATAGAATGTATGATCTATTTCACTTCAATTATTGTAGCAGGCCATTTTCATATTATAGTTGGTATTTTGCACCTACCTTGACATCACACAATAGATTAATCTCTGATAATTATTATGGTTGCTATGTTCAATTTAGTAATTAATTTTAAATCAAGTATTGGGATTATAAATACATATATAGTTCTGTCGATGAGTATAAATATTGCTATTTGTTTTTTGCGTTTTCCTTAAGTTATAACATTTTATTAAATTTTTACCGAAAAGTAGGATTGCATCCTATGAGCCTGTCCGCTTGTATACTAATTCCTAATGCAATATTATCAGTGGCAGTGTGGGGTGTGAGGGTTTTAGCTCGGAATATCAGTACTGTAACAGAACCTATTTTTTAGAATGGTCTACCGTGGTTTCTTCAGGACTATTCTCCCATTTGATCCGTGAAGTAAAAATGTTAAATAGCTATTCAAAGTAAATTAACTAGATAGAAAGCCATGATTGCCAGACATATTGTATGTCATTGAAGTTAGCTTCAGATTCAGATTCATTTCTGACCTCAGATTTACATTTTTACAGTCGTTCAAATATATATTGAATTAGTAAGTAATATTTAGAGAGAACAAAAATGTAGGTTATCAACAAAGTGTTTTTAGTTAAATTTTGATTAAAATTAGGTATTTCATTTGAAATAAATACTAGATAAAAGTACCTACCCTATCCGATTATACCGGCACCCTTTTCAAAGGTAATATATTTTTTAAATTTTACTTGTTTCCCTTAAGAAAGTTTGATGTGAAAGTGATAAGGAACATCTCATTGCCACGCGTGATTAATTGCAACCTCCAGTTAACTCTGCTAGTCCTTGAAAGGTAAACTGAATGTTTCAAAAATTATATAAAAAATGTGCTTTTATATGTTACACTAAAATTTTGATGTGGAAGTGACAATGAACATCTCATTCAGACGCACACGCTTGAGAAATTGCAACCCCCAGTTAACTCTGATAGTCCGGGAAAATTAGGCTGAATATTTGAAAAATATATAACTAAAATTTTAAGGTGGAAGTGACAAGGAACATCCCATTGATGAGCATATGTAATTGCAACCTCGCAGTTAACTCTGACAGCCCGGGAAAATTAGACTAAATATTTGAAAAATATATAAAAATGTGCTTTTTGTATGTTTCACAAACATTTTGGTGTGGAAGTGACAAGGAACATCTCATTGATACAAGTGTCTAATTGATGCGACTCCTCCCCCAGTTAACTCTGAGTCCGGGAACATTAGACTGACAATTTCGAAAATATATAAAAAATGTGCTTTTATGTGTTTCATCAAAATATTGATGTGGAAGTGACAAGGAACGTCTCATTCATACGCAGGTGTTATTGCAACCCCAGTTAACTCTGATAGTGCGGGAAAATTAGATTGAATATTTAAAAAATATATAAAAAATTTGCTTTTATATGTTTCACTAAAATGTTGACGTGGAAGTGACAATGAACA
>MU183950.1:70358-101330 GCA_016904865.1 Pissodes strobi
ATCTTGCTGAACTTTAGACTTCACTACAATTTAAATAATAATATAGTAATATAAGTAATTAAGTTCGCAAACAGCTCCTAATTTTGTAGCCAAGTGATTATGTTCGTTATACTTTTGAGTGTTTACAATAATCGTTTTACTTTTTGTGTTAAAACCATGCCACATAAAAAAACGGGGTGCGTTTAAGACCACACGAAGCGAAAACTTCAACAATGCGAGATTTTTTTGAAATTATCTGCCACAACTTCGATGTTTTTCGTAAAAATTTTCCTCGAAATCTCCCGTAAAATCGGCAGAAAATGCTGCTTATCCCTTGAATAATGTCCAAATTCTACTATACGCATCGATAACCTAAAAGTAAAAATTTTCCTCGAAGCATGCCATAAAATCCATGAGGAACTGCCTCTAATCACTAAAAAAATTCCACATTTTTCGATGCTGTCCCATTTCTCCAGATTCATGTCGAAATATTGGAATACATATTTCTTCAAATTTCCCATAATGCATCAAATGCAAAGCTATCTATTCAACTCATAAAATTGCCGACATATTGAAAATTTACAGGACATGTTTTACAATTTTCTGCATGTTTCGGTTTAACCTTAATTTTCTCAGATTTCCCGATCTCACATGGAAAGTTGTTATAACACTTTTTATAGATTTACGAATCTGAGATTGATTTCTTGAAGATAGCTATGCTGGCAAAAAAATCCCCAATTCGCTTCTTTAATCGGGCTGCTGCAATTTTTTGGTATGCTCTGCTCATATCTCCCCTCTTTAATCTACGAACATTTGGTTGCTCCAGATTATTCCATGAATAAAATATTAACCGATGACATGTCGTGTCTAAACTCGAAATGGCAAAAAAGTTTAATTTCAACTTTATAAAAGGCAATATCATTTACAAAATATCTTATAATACATCTTGTTAAGTAATCGGCTTTTCCAAAAATAAGTAAGTACTTTTCGATATTTTTTAAACGGAGAAGCATCTAGAGAGTTTTTCTCCGAGAAATTCTATATCGATCTATTGCCTCAGTTTTTTCGACCCTTGCGACTTTTTCGACACTAAACGACCCAAAGTGACCCTTTTTTTAAAAATATACACCCCAAAAAATATATATTTTCTATTTTCGAATTATTGCCAATTTCAATTAGAAAAGTTAATGAAAATTGTGTAATTTTCTCGACATTTAAAATTTTCTAGACTCGTACTTTTTGACGATCTTCCGTACCCAACTGAAATTAGCGAGAATTTCATATATTTATATGAATCTGAATGTAATATGCATATTATACAATTAATATTATCGTCATAACTTTGTCTTGCCTTCACCCATCCAGGTTCTATTAAATTTATTACACAATAGTCGCTGAAGTTTTCTTCGCGACTATCTCGAAATAATCATCATTTTTCATCTCATATTCGGGACGATAGATCATCTCGAAAGTAGATCTCTTTTAGGTCTAAACACCATCTGCCGATAAGAGGGATAATATCCCGTTTGGTGACGCAATATTTTATAGTTGAACAATCGGTAAACACTTGAAAGTTATTTTCTGGCAAATAAACTCGAAAATGCCTTAATGCAAAGACAACGAACATGGTTTCGAGTTCATAGGAATGACACCGTCTGCGTTTATACGAACACTCTTTACTGTAATAAGCGATAGGGTGCGCCCCATCTGCATGGATTTATAATAATTTGCAGCCGTTGCCATACTGCTCGCATATGTGTGCAAAAATCTATATGATGGTAATTGAATTAATGTACAAATTGAGGTACGTTCAATTTCCCGCATCCCGCATTAAAAAAAAAATAACAAAAATCTTGTCGACCGCTCTCCGTACTCGTTATGTAAAAGAATGTAGATTTGATGGAATTTGTCTCCGAAAATTACAAAAATAATATCGATTATATTTATTACATTGTAATAAAATGGCATCTTTTACATTACCAAATTTATAAATGAAGATTTACGTGTCCAAACCGAAGGGATGATTTTAAATATTTAGGGCCATTTCATTGAACTCCAATTAGTTACTATGAAATTAGTCTGACTTTCATAGATTCAAAACGCTAGTGAATTTAACGATTGTGTCAAGTGACTAATCGAAGTTCACACAAACATTTCAGAGAAACATTTTATAAAATTGACATAGGCACTACAATTTTATATATTAGGCGCATTATATATAAATTCTACAGGGGTATTAAAAATGATTCAGGATAAGTTAGGGAATAAATACTCAGACTATGATCACAGCTTATAAACACTACCAGCTACTTATCTCTAACGAAATCGGAAAGTAGTAACATGAAAAAAGGCACTGTGTAAAACCTATTTAAATTTCCTCTGGCTTATTAAATCACAACTGCACTACACATAGGACAAGATAGGCAAAGGTAATGTGCTAATCATGCTCTAGTGCAGGCTTTATGAACCTTTAGCTGGCCCCTTAGCAAGTTCCGCCCGCTCCGTTCTTTTTTTGGGAGTACCGGGCTTGTTACTCGCCACCTGAGTTTTAGGTGTGTTGCTTTGCTTCTGTGTTCCTAATCCCTTCGTTTTTCGAAAGGCAGCAGGAGCGACAGATAGCACTTTTTAGAGGAAAATTTCGAAAGAAAATATGCGGGAATATAGAGTTACATGCGGGCAAGGTTTAACAACAGTTATTATAAAAACAAGTCAACTCAGATATATTTTTGTGTCTCGTTGGAGAAACAGTGAATCGTTCTCGGCATTATCCGAGTTGTGTCCCTGTTGCAGGATAAGCACTGAACAAAACCCGTCCAATGCAACGAATAGTTCACGTATATTCACTAAGGAGTTAATTTCGGTAACTACGTTTGGCAAAATTGAAAATTGATATGTATTATGTGCAGTACCGGGTCAATAGAGCGGTGTACCCCATTACTATTAGCGCAGTGTATATCCGTTTTCGAACAGCTAATGCTTTCATATGCTTGGGCACATTTGGAGCATATAAAGTCTTTAGTGCAGTATGCTGTCCGAAGTCCATACTCATGGCATCTGCGGCACTGCATGATGGGTTTTGCACTTCTGTGGTTCTTCCACGTAACTCAAATGTTCATAATCGTTCTTATGTCTTGCTGCATTTTGCGAAGAGTAATCCTCGGATCGACGATGAGATAGAGAAGTACCCTCCATTTCTTCATCTCGCAATTGACTTTCGTTTTGTTGTTAAGTTCTTCAGTAAGCTGCTTCCAAGAGTCTGTCAAGAGGATGTCTTCGCCTATTCTACGAAGAACAGATGCCCTTCTTTTTTTTATCTGCATAGTTATGGCATTTTTGCTTTTTCTTTAACTAGACTGCGTTTCCGAATTAACCAGTCTAAGTCCTTTTAAGCTATATCAATTATTATACTATACTATATCTTTGACAGAACAACGGAACGCTGGAGGAGGCGCACCAACGGAGAATCGGAAGAGCTGTACGGGATCGCCAACATTGTGAGAGAAGTCAAGTCGAAGAGGCTAGAATGGGCCGGTCATGTGCGACGACTCCCTGATGATCGTCTGGTTAGGCTATCTCTGGAGGAGGCCCCCGGGGGAAGGCGACCACTGGGCCGTCCACGACTTTGATGGAGGGACAATATCAACAAAGACCTCAGTGCAATGAACGTAAATCAGATGGATATCATGATGGACCGAGCACAATGGAGGCGGATTGTTATGTCGGCAAAGACCTACCCAGGGTTGTAAGCCACGGAGTAAAGTAATCATTGTACTGCTCTTTGTGCACTCCGTGTATTTATCGATGCTCATTTTCTTCATATCATCTTGTAGGTCTTTGTGTTTACTGATATTGCCCTGTAGCACTATTGGAGTGCTAGTGCTATATCTAATGGTGGCTTTTCTTATAGGTTTACTGGCAAAGGTGTCCATAGCGCTTTTATTTCTTTATCCAAGTAAGAGAGTACCTCTCTACTATCTGTCCGCACAATAGAAGGTCTATTGAAGTTTAATTGTACCTCCTTTACATTTCGATTGAAACTTAGGGTCTTTAATGGTGGTTTGAAGGCGTTATCTTTTTCTTGTTTGGGTAGTTTGCGTTCTTCGGGTCTGTTGGAGATTGTTGTATTGTCTTTTTTTACAATCCGAGCCTCACTCAATTCAGGAAAAGTTATGTGATTTACTCAAGGTGCATTTTTAGTACTTGCTTCTGGTCACGTGGGTCAGAGGTATCTTCAAGGTTATATTTACTATTTCGGATATTTTCCGGACCATCAGTCGGCGGCGATTTAGTCTTTTTAGCTTTTTCATGCTTATAAGCAATATACAGAGTGTCCGGATATTCGACCGACAACGCTTGACAGCAATTGATGAAAATTTATATAGGAACATATACCCCTTAGGTGGTTAATCTTCGAGATACAAGGTGTGAAAGTCCAAAAATAAATACAATTTTTTTGCAATAATTCGCAAATTGAAAAAAATATTTCTTTCAAAATTGGTAAGTGACCTCCTCTTTAAAAGCCTGAAATTTTGACCAGTAACACGCTTTTGACTCTTTATCCAGTGGCGTGCTACAGGTGGGGGCGTTATTTTAATTCTTTGTAATTGTTACGCCACTTGGTTAATGATGATTCTTTGCTATGTTATTAATTCCTTGTTTATTGTTCTTCAAAAAAGACATAAGGTTTAACTATGCTAAAAGCAACAGTTTTCGAGTTAATTGTTCTCCAGTAAAGGCTTGTACCGGCTTTTATTAATTATTACCTACCATGTATATTTTCTAACAAGCGTATTTATGGCGTATTTGTTATGTGTTACATACACAAGTATTGTCAGTGTCAACTTAACAGCAAATACGCCATAAATAAGCTTGTTAGAAAATATGCATGGTAGGTATAATTAGTAAAAACCGGGACAAGCTTTTACTGGAGGACAAATAACTCGAAAACTGTTGCTTTTAGCATAGTTAAACCTTATGTCATTTTTGAAGAACAATAAACAACGAATTAATAACATAGCAAAGAATCGTCATTAACCCAGTGGCGTAACAATTACAAAGAATTAAAATAACGCCCCCACCTGTAGCACGCCACTGGATAAAGAGTCAAAAGCGTGTTAGTGGTCAAAATTTGAGGCCGTTAAAGAAAAGGTCACTTACCAATTTTGAAACAAATATTTTTTTCAGTTTGCGAATTATTGCAAAAAATCGTATTTATTTTTGGACTTTAACACCCTGTATCTCGAAAATTAGGCACCTAAGGGGTATATGTTCCTTTATCATTTTTCATCAATTTGGAAGGGCTATCATCTGTCTGTGCGTTGTCGGACGAATATCCGTACACCCTGTATGTGCTATTAAGGAGTCAATTGCCCTATTAATGTAACATATAGACGCGGGAGACGTCCAATCTTTAAGTCTTCCAATACTGTCTATATATAAGGCGCAATCTTTGCATTTGTCTTTATTGCTGTTAGTCCACCCTGGCTACTGTGGATGACTTTTCTTCCATTGAATGGGCGGTTGATGCTTGAAGCATGAAGAGAGGGTTTACGGGTCGGGACTATGTCCCTCTAAGTGAAGGGAGACAATGAATTGTTACTAATATCTAAGGCGGCAAGAGCAAATTCGAGTAAAATTGTAACAATATAGCAAAAAATATCACTATATAAACGGATTGACTGTGCGTGAAGCTCGATTTCATTGAAAATTTCGGATCCGTGGCTGTATTGAGACGGTCAGATCTTGCCTCCGGTCTGAAGACCAACCTGACTCTGATCTTCAGAAAAGATGTAGTGTGAGTTGTCAGTTCGGCGTGCTTCCTAACAGGTATGTTAATTATTTTATTACCACTGCATACTTTTTAACAAACTTTCTGAAGTAGCCTTCCAAACTAGAAACCGGTGCAGTTCCTATTTATTTTTTTTTTGTAGATTTATGTGATTCAAAGGCTGGATCCTGATAGGAACAAGTCGGACTCCATCTCCACACATTTCTCTTCCATGGCAATTTATTCTGTTCATGAAGAATTTGCATTTTTTACCTATAAAGTTAATAGTATAATAAATTACAAGTGTTGAAAATATTAGTTTTCAAACGAGACGCTAGCCGAGTGTGTAAATCCTCTGATGTTGAAAGCATATTTTCAAAGCGGTAATGTACACTATTTTTTCTACTTATGGAAATGGCATAAGAAGCACTATTTAGATCTTTAAGAAATTACTAATATCACACGCGTGCTGAAATCCACTTTTTAACACTAGTGTTGGAAAGTACTTATCGCGTTATCTTTATCTGCCAAGACAAAGTGTCAATCAAATATGCTGTCAAATCTACCATACATTCAAATAAAGTCGAGTTGAAAACACTTTTCAACAAGTGTGTTGAAAAATGCTCTTACACGCATGTGAAATAAGGCACTTTCTAACCACGTTAACTGTGATTTTTTTCCCATTTTCATAAGTGGTCGTAGGAACACTTTATTTTTAAAATAGTATCAACACTTTTCTCAGCTATTATCAAGAACGCTCAGGTGTTAACGCAGAATTTATTTTTTAGGTAACCAAATGCAGTTCCACGCGGTAATCCTCATTACACAATCAATCTCATCGTGAACCTAAACTTTCAATCTGGTGCAACAAATGCTATTTTTCCTGGTCCTCGACCATATGTATATTTGGTAGTAAAGAAAAATGTTTAACTAGATACATATTTTAGATCTCTTTAGGTTGTCGATCTGCTCCTCTATCAATAGCAAGGGCCATTTTATCATAAACGTCAAATTATTAATCTTACGGTAGTCGACACTTGATATCAAAATCACTGGGCTGGCATATGGAGAATCTGACTCTTGAATTATTAAGCTTTGTAGTAGATCATCCAACATGGTTTTAAGTATATCTGTTTTCAGTCTTTCGATGACCTGTGAGGATTATGTTATATCACGAGCTCTTCAGATTTCAGCTGTAATTACATTTTCATGCAGTTTGTCTTATCAATTTCCGAATGGTTTAGTGCTACGCAACCCTTGAATTGTCGAAGCAGATCTATAAAAATCTGTTTGGTAAACAAATAATATTATCCCTCCAACACTTTGATTGACTTCCTAATAAAATGAGCTTCCGCAGCCAGAGCTAATAATCAAAATTTGTTTACCAATAATTTTTTAATTAAGGAACATTCACTGCCTGTGTCAATAAGTCCATAGATTTAATTTCCCGAAAAATACATTTCCTCATTTAATTATTCGTAATAAACTAACCTTTTTGAACACAAGATTATTTTTGTACATGTCTACTTTTTGACAAAATTACATACGTTACTATTAGGTACTAGTATAATTTTACTATGTGTAAAAGTATGATTTCGCTTGGTTATCATTCATACCCTTATGGTTAACTTGCTTTTGAATAATTGATATTTCTATGGCCAGGCTTATCACAGGTGGGATATAAAATCTTTATGCTACCTGATTTTTCCAATTTTCTGTTATAACCTTTCCTGTTTTTCGAGCAATCACTACTATATAAAATGTCAATACATCATTAAAAATTTTATAGTCATTCGTAAACGACAACTGACAAATACTAGTATCGAAAATATCATATTCCAGATACGATTATATTTATTTTTTTTTTACTTGGGAATATCCTACGACAATTTGTTTAGAAGAATGTTTTTTTTATAAATAGTTCACAAAGGTTTTTTTTTAACTCGATAGTCATAAAGTAATTTTATAAATTACCTATCAACTGCGGGTCAATATTATATATTTCACCAAAGTGAAAGTCATTCCAGTTTATTCCCGGGAAACTTGAGGACACTGGAAGTTAACTACCAGCCGCTCGCCCGTCCGGCAAACTACTTGACATCATTTTGCATGAAAGTAGCCTAGTCCCAACAAAGTGGACTTATCACCTGACATTAGGCGAGTTGATAGCTGTAATTAGATTTGATCACTTTCAGTTTTAGTTATAATATCAGTTATATTTCGATAGTTTGGATTTATGTGATTCAGTTTTTATTAACTTTGTTGTTTGGGTCGGTGGGAACTAAAGCAATCCTTTCATTAGGCACAGTTGGATTATTGTCTCTGCAAAGTTTGGAGTAAAAGTACAACGTGAATAGGAAACCTCAATGGCGGCTAAGCCCTCAGAATCCCGTATTTATGGCAATATGCGTTGGCTGCAACTTATTCGGTAAACTGTGCTGTAACTATCTATTGAATCTGTGTCCCGAAGTAGATAGCTATGCTCATTTTGCGTATCGAGTTGGGTGCTGCCGTGTTTTATGTAGATATATGTTCGGCATTTTTTAATTCAATTCAAAAATCTCTTTATTCAATAAAAAATACGAAAATACAAATTTGAAATGAATGGCGTCAAATATGTAGATTTATAAAGAAAAAAATCCTCTACACCTACCCACTAATAATAGTCTTAAGTACAGGAATGGAAAACGAACACCACTTGCATTATCACATCGTAGCAAAGTGCCATAAGATGATATACAGATGGGGAAAGAACTGAACAGGGGACCGGAGCCGGAGTATTTGGGCCAGGAACCAAAACTATAGGAAGAAAGACATTGCTACCTTCTCAGACAGTCAAGCATCCATCAAAGCACTGAGATCACCAACATTCAACTTCAGAATGGTATGGGGATGCCTAGATAGGCCATATGACCCAGGCAAGAATAACAAATTTTTCCTTCAATGGATACCAGCACACGCTGGGATAGAAGGCAACGAAAAAGCAGACTAGTTGACAAAAGTAGATGAACAAACTCCGCTTTTAGGACCGGAACCTTTATGTGGTATAGAGAAGCACACCTACAAGGAAGAAGCGAACGAAATGGAGCAGTCTATGCGCCTTCCAGGATTAAGGCAATCGAAGATGTTTCCAGGGCCCCCTCACCCAGGACGGTCAAAACGCATTTTAACACCGAGTAAGAACAATCTCCGCATCCTTCCCAGCTTCCTGACGGTTAAGAACGCACTTGGAGAAAATAAAAATTGAAAATGAGGACAGTTGCCGGGTCTGTGAGGAGGGGGGAGGACACCTTCTCACGGAGTTCTACGTGGTCGCGGCCTATTTCGGGTGCTGCATCATCGAACAAGAGGAACTTTCATCCATAGAACCGTCCAGACTACTTGCTTTGATCAAACCACTGAAGCTGGATGAGATACTCTGATAAAAAACTATAGATTCAAAATAATTGAAATACTAAAGATTAAAAGACAAAGTTACAAATTTAAAAATGACATATTATATCTATAGTGACATACAATTTTAAAGGACGTAGTTACAAAGATTTATGTAAGATAATTGAAAACCTCACTTTGTGTGTATGGTCCTATTTTGATTAAAAGTTCAAAGATAAAGTTTTTAAAAATGTTGAGATTTGTTGCTGGTCTTGTCTTATAGGCTAATGAATTAAAACATTTTCTGGCAGAATAAGTTGGTCCTTTTTCTGTACCAGTTAATCTGTGCACAGGTATATTATATCCAAGGGAGCTAGTACTAAAGCAGTGTCTTATTTCAAGGGATGCAAACTTTTCCCTATTCTTAAACAAAAACAACAAGCACTCGTAGATGAACAGTCCTATCAGTGTCAGAATATTTAAAGCTTTAAATTTCTGGTACATGAGTCCTGATATCCTATGGCAGACGTTACACGTACCGCCCTTTTTTGACTTTTGAAGGCCTTTTCTGAGTCAGTCAAAGTTAACTCACCGTCCTCAGAGAGATACTGAACCCCCCTTGACTCCATATCAACTCTCTGTCTGCGGTTTCCCAGATAAGAACGCACCCTAATCTCATACCTTTCAAGTTTTCCTAGTAGAATGTTGTGATCTAGGCTGTCGAAAGAAAGCCTTTGAGATCTAAAAATGTACCCTTTGAAAATTTCTGTTTTCCAACCATCCCCTATTTTTTATTATTTTTTTTTTTAAAAATCCTAGCCTAGACGGCAGTGTCAACAGATCTCCCCAGCCTGGAACACAGAGCAACCTCAAATATATTTGAGAACACTGGAAGCAAACTTATGGGTCTATAGTTTTCAATAAGAGTTGGATCACTTTTTTTTATACAGATGTTTAACTAAAGTCAGTTTGAGATTTTGTGGAAAAATTCCGTTATTAAAAGAATTGTTAATTATAAAGCAGATTGGTGCTGCGAACTCATTAGCACATTTTTTTTTATAAGATCGCTAGGTGTCTCGTCCTGCCTGCAGCTTCTTTAATTCTTTAAGAATTTTATTATTTTTATTAATTCTTCAGAAGACGTTTGTGATAAAAAAAGAAGGAGTTTTCATTTCTATTCATATTGTGTATAATCTGTGTAGCAGGTAATCCAGCTGCAAGTTTTAATGCAGCACTCAGAATGAATTTATTAAAGTTGTCTCTGATTGTCTGTGGATCACTCAAGGCACACAGAAAAAATAACCTGATAGTTTCAATTAAAAGCTTATTATTGCTAACTTTCGCTCTCAGTTAAATATAATCCATATTGAATCATTTCAAAATGATACCAATTTCAATTTCATAGAAATCTACTTACTTCAACGCTAATGCAGGCAATGAAATGCCTAGTGTCTTTTCTGAAGAATTCTACATTTTATTGAAGCATATACACGATTAATACTGAAAATTTAAATCGTTCCAAATAATAGTATATAATACTTTTGCTTTGACTCTAGTTTTTAGGTGCAATACCTTTACTCCAAAATTAGGGGATCTGAGAGTGAGAAAAGTTAAGTTAAAATCCAAAATTAGTACCAAGAAATAAAAAAGAAATAAAAATCCACTGGTAATGCGTTGGGCAGAACAAGCTGTCTCCGAAACGTTCAAATCAAACCATAAGCTTAATATGTCGAAGAGTAGGAGTGAGTTAATTATAAAAAGCGCCACTGAGTTAAATATGACTTTACTCAGAAAGTTTCTAAGTTGAAAAGTGAAGCTCGTTTTTGCTTAAGCTTCGCACAACGAGATATTAGATAAAATAGAAAGTTAGGCATCAAAAATTTGAATAGAATAATAAAAAACAGAGGTATTCAGAAAAATTGTCAAAGTAATTCGGTACAAATATTCTAAAAATGTATTGTCACGGCTAAAGACCATCCGAATGTTTTTGTGCTGCCCTATAGAACTAGCCCTGTCGCGTCTACGTTCATTCGGTTGAGAAGATTCGGCAGCTATGGTAATTTCCCGATGCGTGCAGCCCTGGTAGAAAATAATAGAGAAAGAAGCCTCGCGCTTCGTCGGGCGTATTATCGAAATATATTAGACTGGATATAAATAGGCGCAAAACGCGTGTAGTTTCAGTTAATCATTGTGTTCTGAATTGTAAAGATCTAATAGATGCAAAATTATAACAGTAGTTTAGTGTGATAAAGAATAAAGAGAGTATTATTTCAAAATAGTAAAAGTTGTGATTTTTCCAGAACCCACGGAAAAACGTAACAGTATTAATAAATCGAATACAAAGGTAAATCAGTGAAGTCAAGTTACAGGTACTTCGACGCGGTTCAATTGCAAAACTTACAAATAGACAAAGATAAACTATAACTGGAAGGTTTAGATTAAATCGAGCCAGCGATAAATCAGCTACGGTAGTTATTTGGATACTAATATTACAGTTAATCGGAATAAAACAAGTAGGTTGGTGCAAATGAAGCCTAGTTGAACTGGCGAAGGCTGGTTCCGTACAATAATAAAGGAAATTCACTGTGAGTCGAGTGAAATTGTACTTACAATTTTCTGCAGGTATTTGAAATATAGAATCGGACTAACGCTAACGTAGGGTTGAATCAAGATTCAATTAAGTAATGCACAAACAAATAAGAAAAAAATTGAGCTATCAAAGAAATTAGTCAGAAATAGTAACTAATTACCTATTAAATATTAGTTTTAGGTTAATTAAAGCTTACAAATCGGAATTAATATGCTTTTCCTGAGTTAAAATAAAGTAAAACAGAACCAAATAATGAAAATCAATCAATTTCTGTGTACAATTTAATAGATGAGCCAATAAAAATATAATAGATCAATTTCCAGGAAAATTGGGAATAAAAAAATAATTTACCTGTATAGGGTCTTTAGAAATCCACTTACGTTGGACATGTTGCTTCAAAAGTTGATTAAAGCGGGATTCCTTCAACGAGATTTACAAAGGAAACTATCCACGTGTGATGGAATCACAATATGGACACATTTTATAACCTGAAGTCACTCACCTGGTAAGCAGTAAAATGTAAGATCCCAATTAAGGAGTAGAGTTTAGGCACTAACAGACAACGAAACCAAAATAAACAAGGCAAGGTATAGCCCAAAACTCCAAAGTGCAGGCTGGACGGTAAATGTGCTCAAAAACGACACTGAAAACGTTTCCATCATAACCACATCGCCTGCTGCAAAGGAGGATTTACCAAAAATAATCGGTAATATTCTAGAATTGATGTCGATAGAAATTAAGTTTTTGCCTGGTATTATTACCAACACGACCTATTGATCCACCGGTCAAACACAGATTTGGCAACACTTATCCAGCACTAATTCAGAAACAATCATCCAAAACTAATATATCGAATCCAATTTTGGTTAATTACACAACCTAGCTGCAAGGAAAACAATTAATTAACTCGACAATTATCTACACTGAGAAAAATTGCCCAAATCAATTTTTGTTTTGGACGGCGTTGATTTACCATTATATAACGTTACATACCGCATATGCAAATTTTGTTATAGTTTAGAATCACGTTGAAATTATGCCAATAAAACTATAGTGACTAGGTATACAAGATAAATTAACTGCAAATGAACAATAATACTACTCTGGTTATACAAGTTGTATATAAAGCAAATTATACAATAATTGTATAATGACAAATGAAATATTTCATAGCACAATGGTAATCAACTAGCTAAACTGCGGACTATTTACTGTTATACAACTTTTGTATACCAATAAAACTATGATTGATGTCCGTAATCTTTTTCTTGTATAGCTCACCATTTGCTATTTCAATTATTTTAAAATGGCTGCCGCTGCGTATGAAACGACGCCACGCCAAACAGCAAGAAGACAAAGCAGAGCGGCGGCTGACGCAAACAATTTACCGATTATTTAAGGAAATTGTAGTAAATTAAAGGTAGGAGAAAATCCACCAAAGAACATGCAGGTATGTATATCTTAGGTTAACAGATATATCATATGTTTTCAAACTTATTACTTGTTTACGTTTTGTCAATCAAAAACTCGTTCTTTTTAGGTCCTGTATTCTACCAAGATCTAATTATTTTACCATACGAACGATAATATATGCGTGTAAGAGATATGGATTACTTCCTATACTATAACATTTGAATTAACACAGGAAGGGTGCCTCGAAAGAATCAAAAGTTTGAAAAAACCAATAAGGTATGATATTTTCTATTTAAGTAGCAACCATTGTGTAGTCAATTCATGTTATTCATAGATCACAGGTGTAGGTACTCCTAATTTGTGACCATGCATCTATAACAAATTTTAATTGGCATGTTCAATTTTAGCGTATACTGGACTCGATTACATTATCAAGATGAGAATAGAATCCAGGACCCCTACTGAAGTAATGTCACACACATAATGTTTGCCAACGCCATGAGATATAGTTTAAATGTAATATAACTAATATGTAACTAAACAACAAAATATATAAGGTGCACATGCAAGTTGAATACTGGTTAATCAATATTTGAATATTAGCTATTCTACCCGTCATATAGTGGATATACAATTAACTATATATGGCGTATACCAGGTTGAATAATGGTTATGCAATTGCTGTATTAACGGTATACAGGCCCTAATATGAAAGCAGGATAAAATATGCGTACGGATATATCACAAAAACTTAAATTAATATGATTATTTAATAATCAGTATCAGTAATTGTATAATCGTTATAGTTTAGCGATACTACTTTCAGAAAAACCGATTGTATATTGGCCAAAAACAGTTGATTTGTCACAAATAGTGTACAAGTTTTGTATTATGGTCATTCGATTTTTGTATAGTGGCTAATTTCATTTCTCTCAGTGTAAAACTTTTTTTTAAGTACAGCCCTTAACCCGCGCACCACCAAGTTTTTCTGATGATAACTTGACGTTTCGGATTTAGAGCATCAGCTAATATTGCTTTACAGACGATCCGAAATAAAAGAAAAACGCCAGCCACATTCCTCCAATTTTCCGATTTGTACATTAAGGAGAAGGCAGCAGATGGCGATATCTCTTCAGATTATTAGAAATCGCTGATTTCTCGGTATAAGCTTTTCTGCCAAATTTTAAAACTTACGCTCATAATGTAAAACAATAGAGTCGATTAGAAAATTAAAGAAATCATTGAACTCACAACAACAATCGGACACTGAACTGAGAGAAAAAAATTAGCCACTATGCAAAAATCGAATGACCATAATACAAAACTTGTATACTATTTGTGACAAATTAACTGTTTTTGGCCAATATACAATCGGTTTTTCTGAAAGTAATATCGTTAAACTATGACGATCATACAATTACTGTATACCGATTTTAAAATAATCATATAATTTAATCTTTTGTGATATATCGGTACGCATATTTTATCCTGCTTTCATATTAGGGCTTGTATACCGTTAATACAGCAATTGCATAACCATTATTCAACCTGGATATAGTTAATTGTATATCCGTATGACGGGTAGAATAGCTAATATTCAAATATTGATTAACCAGTATTCAATTTGCATGTGCACCGTATATATTTTGTTGTATAGTTACACACTGGTTATATTTCATTTAAACTATATCTCATGGCTTTGGCAAACATTATGTTTGTGACATTACTTCAGTAGGCGTCCTGGATTCTATTCTCATCTTGATGTAATCGAGTCCAGTATACGCTAAAATTGAACATGTCAATTAAAATTTGTTTTAGATGCATGGTCACAAATTAGGAGTACACCTGTGATCTATTAACATGAATTGACTACACAATGGTTGCTACTTAAATAGAAAATAGCTTACCTTATTGTTTTTTTCAAACTTTTGATTCACTCTAAGCACCCTTCGTGTATTAATTCAAATGTTATAGTATAGGAAGTAATCCATATCTCTTACACGCATATATCATCGTTCCTATGGTAAAATAATTAGATCTTCATAGAATACAGTACCTAAAAAGAATGAGTTTTTGATTGACAAAACGTGATAAGTTTGAAAACGTATGATATATCTGTTAACCTAAGATATACATACCTGCATGTTCTTTGGTGGATTCTCTCCTATCTTTAATTTCCTACAATTTCCTTAAATAGTCGATAAATTGTTGCGACAGCCGCCACGCTGTTTGGCGTGGCGTCGATTCAGCCGCAGCTTCAGCGGTGAATATGCTTAAATATGGAAGACTATTAAAAAGTTGGGGATTTGAAAGAGGGGACTTAGTATCCACATTCAATGGTAGACACGAATCCATTTTATATGTGTTGAAAACATTGGGATTTATTCTGGCGCAAATTGGTTGTCTATTAGATATTGTCCATTAAAATAAGTTGTTAACCTAAAACAGTAGTATTCTATTTAAATTTCCATAGATACTTTTGAGTGTTTCGTATATTATTAAATATTCTACCTCGGTTTTTGGCTTAGAGAAGTAGTTGTTGAGCATCATTTCTTACATTGCTAACAGTCAATCTAATAATAGATTGAAAAGGCGAAGGATTTAGCAATTGAAATGCAGAATTAATGCCTTTTTGACGCTTGTTTAATGGACGATATTTAATACGCAACCAAATTATACAAGATTAACACCAATTTTTTTAATAAATCGATATATGCTGCAGATAGGACGGAAAGTGTTTTTTACCACTGTCGATTTAAAAGTATTTGTGTTCATTTAGGTTTAGGAGAGCATTCATCATTATTTGAAGCCACCGACACTAATTGTCAAGATATACTGAAAGATGTCACACAGATTCGATAAAGGTTCATGGCTTGTATATTTTTATATGTCATCGCATCCTTTAACCACAGCTTAGTATAACAATCAGCTGGAAGTCTCTCGGCCGGCACCATTGAAATATTAGCCCGGAACAGAAAAAGATGCAAGATAGGCGAAACTCGCTGTCGCTCTCGCACCGGGGAGAGAATCCAGCGCCGTATTAAGGATATTTTATTTTTGAATTACAGTACCGTATTTTCAGGTTATTGGTTAAATTCGGGTGCTAGGTGCTATGCCGATTTTTAGTGATTATCGTATTCATGAAGGAAAAATAAATTAATAAACATATTGGAACAATGCAAAGACACTATTTATTTAAGAAGAGTTATACATGGTGTAATTTCCCAATTCGAAAAATAAAACAAACATAAAATATGGTCAAACCACAAATAAACATTAGGTAATTAAATTAAAATAAATACAAAAATACATACATTTGAAAGGAATCAGTAAAAAATGCAATGATTACATGGGTATTTTGAATATTTTACAATTTTATTATTTATTTCTTAACAATAGATACACTATTTGAGGCAATAAATTGACATCAAAACCGTTTGTGACTAAAAGTACCTACACTATAATAATTGTATTGATTCCTCCATATGATTGATTTATTTGTTTTATATTTTTAAAATTAAAGTTAATATTTTTATAAGAGTATAGTACATGCGAACTCTTAAATATAATTTTTACTCCGACTGCCTTGATAATAGGCAAAAACGCACTAACAACTGCTCTTGAAAACTGGACATTTCAAACATCGCGTGAAAAATATACTTTGCATACGACGTGGGCAAAGTGTACTTTTCACACGCTTATGCGGGTATTTAGATGAAAGAGCTTCGTCTCCGTTTTAGAGCCTCGCCCTCAGAGGCCCATTCCCAGATCTGTAAAAAAGTGGGCTCAATTTTAGGTCTTCACCCCCCCAGAAGCCCCTTTTTGCAAAACTGCAGAAAATTGAACTCCAGGGTCCCCCTTGTAAGGCTTGGGGCCAATTTTAGGGCTTGGGGGCCCCATTTTTTATCTGTAAAAAATGGGACTCTCGTACCATAGGCCACATTGTAGGGTTTTGCCCTCCCTGGGGCCCCATTTTAGGGCTTCGCCCCAGGGGGAGAACCTCTTTTCCAAATGTATCAAATATGAGACACCCACGCCGGGGGGCCCCATTCAAAAGATTCGCCCCCAGGGGCCCCATTTTAGGGCTTTGGGCCTTAAGGGGTCCCAATTTAGGGCTTCACCCCCGGATGCTACCTTTTCCGAATATGTCAAAAATGGGTCCCCCGGGGGAAGGCAAAGCCATACGAGGAGACGGCCGATGAATGGCGCCTTTTTCCAAAGATATGAAAAGAATAACTCCAAAATTTAAGGGCGAAACCCTAAACGGACGCCACGGGTAGGGTGTTGTCTCAGCCCTGGCATGTCAATAGCTACTCATTAACTAGTTACACAAATTGCTGTAGAAGTGTTTGTATGGTCTTTGTAAACTAGGTATATATCTGATAAATATTATATAATATTAATATTATTTGCATTCGTAGAAAAAGTACAGTATGTAACGCGTGTGAAAAATCACTTTTCACACGAGTGTGAAGTTTGATGGCACGAGCCGTAGGCGAGTGACATAAATTGCACTTCAACACTTGTTGCACAATATACTATTACTGCAAATATTTTGAGAAAATTCTCACTTTTTCCGTCGGGTGTGCTATGAATGGTTATGGAAACCGAAGATAAATAAATGACAGTTGTGCGTTTGCTACAGTTTGTTGCTGGCATTCCTGTTCTAAATATGCCCGAAGCCCGAATACAATATGTCAAAACTGACAGCCATTTGCAAATTTCAGAACAAGTATAGAGAAATATGTGCATTTAATTTATAAAAATGGGGCTGTAGAAATAGTTCTGTGTGTTTTTCGAGCGCAAAATAATATTGCCGTTTTCGAAAGATTACAGTAACATTCTTTGTCAGGAGGTAATCCGTTACTTTGCGCTTTAAACATACAAATAACTATTACCAGTATATAATTACGAAGTAAGTTGATGACATAAAGCATGATGGCATGATATGACAAAACATTCATTGCTTTGCACAGACATGCCCATAATATACAATAAGAATATCCAAGTTGAAATGTGGACGCAACAAAATATCACAGATTTGTACTAAGCCGTGAAAATATTACATATATCGTAGTTATAATTAGATACTTACCTCTTTTCATCAGTTGGAAACCGAAAGAAGCTCCTATCACAATTATATTTTTTATTAATACATCCTTTAGCGGCACAAACGTGTCCCATCTTTGAGAAACTCATGATATCGCTAGTTATAAAAACACGAAATCGGTATCAACACTTTTAACTACGCCTATGTTCAATTAATTCAAAATCTAAGGACCAAATAGCCGCTACCGACGCTAGTGCCGTGATCTTCCCCATAATGGCGCCATGCGCAAGGATCGGCGCAAACCGTTCTCACGAGCGGAGTGTCCTAGCTGATTGTACTAAGCTGTGCTTTGTACCAAAGTCTGGTCTTCTTTCGAACTGATTATATACAATATTCACTTTTTGTATAGCCAATGTATTTCATATTCTGAGGTTTTTGTTGAAGTTGATGATTATATAGTGTTAAAGATATTAGATATACTATCCGTAGTTCAAGGAATTTCCAATAATTTTTGACTAAACTGATCCAAGCTAAAACATCAACTTCCTCTCGTAAATCAGCAAATATTTTTTAATTTTTCTTCTGTTACGTCTTGCAATATTTTTGTCTATATCTTCAGATTTTCGAGTACCAAATTGAATATCTCATATACTAAAATTGCATAACGCAGGAAGTGGTACGCTGACTATGGCTCTGATATATAAATTTTTTTAAAGATCATACATTTCTTCCAAGGTATTAACTAGCTTTTATACAAGGTGATCCAGATAATTCTATAAATGGAAATATTTCTAAGATTATTGAAACTAGAAACAATATTCCGATCAAAAGTTGTTTGATTTCATCTGCTTTTATATAGGTTTTTGTTTTAATGTGTTTTAAAAAAGCAAGACACGTGCTTTTTATATCTCATATATATAACATTTTTAAAATTTTTGAAATTTTCAAATAAATTTTGCATATTTTTTGTATAATACATCATTTTCAAAACGTAACGGTTTTCGAAATATTGAAGGTTTTTAGAATGACTGAATATTAGGATTTTTTTCGTGAGAAATATTCCTAGTGTACCCAATTTTTCCGGAAAAATTCGGAATAACGAGTCTTAAGTAATTTGGTTTAACAAATAACATGAGCGCTAGTGGTTTTAAAAACTCGACTCGAATGCTATTTATTGAACAAAATTACTTAGAAACGAGTATTTAAATCTTTCCATAGAGAAAATTAGATGCACGAGGGATGTTTGGTAAGATTATTTCCTGAGCCAAGGAAATAAAAGACAGTAGGATTTAACTTTTTTTTCGGACATATGCTTTTCAAACATTTTCCGGAAAATATCGGAATAGTTTACGACATGTGTCACACATTTCTCCACTAAAAAAGTATATATTTTAAATGCCATGGAATTGATGTTAGAAGTCTAACTTAAGTACTGGTTTTATTTTACAAAATAAGCTATTTGATTATTGAAAGATTAAAAATGGACGAGCTTTATTTAAGGATGACAATGACGGTATAAGAACCCGAGAACAGTACAGAGAAAATGTGCAGAGTTGTCGTCGGAGAGTACCATCCGTACAAGCTATACTTAACAGGAGAAAGTTATTGTCTTTAGTAATTAAAAAAAGGACAAAACAAAAAAACGGATCTTATTATATTGTTTTATTTTCAAGAAATTCGAAAAAAATCTATCAGACATTGGTCTTAAGTCCAGTTTTTATGCGGTACTTTAAATGAGTTAAGACATCTGGATCTTTTGGAGAATGAAATTCAACACTTAATGGATGAACTATCACATTAAACTTGGTAAAATATAATGTGGCAAGAATATGGGGCCCCTCAGCAACATATTCTGATAAGAGAGACATCTCATATAATAGTTTTCAAGTGTAAATAGATAGATAAGAAATAATCAACTGTCCCGCGAACTCCCATTTATACCTTCCCTTGGAGCTATTTAAACAATACTAGATAACAATTAAAAGTTTAAAATTAATTCACAATGTACCTGGCACGACTTGGCAGGAGATTCTTAGATGCATACGAAAGTATGGAAATTATTAAATATAAGAATAGTTTGAATAGAGATAGAATCCCATAGACTCCATTCTACTGGTTAATTCGACTAAAGAAGTTCCTTGGATTGGTTCTTTTTTGGTTACGATTGATTAAGCAAATAGTTAGTATGAATTAGAGATAGGTAGATTATAAGTTTAGCTTTGATAATCTCCTGATGATGCTAATATGGTTAGCGAAACGCCCGTCGAGTGCAAAAAGTGTGTCTCAGTCTTGTAGGCAAAACTGTGTTGTAATTTAAATTCAAAATTATTATTAATTGACTGAAACAAACCTATTCTCTGAATGTGACTTTCGATTTAGTTTGAATTTTGTGACTATTTAGCAAAGAATATTAGAATCTGTAGTTTGAAAATTTTGGAACCATGGGCGTACTAAGAGAGGGTACTCCGGACCAGAAGGAATTTTTGATAGTTCAGTTTTGTAGAACTTAGGAATATAATAATGCCACGTCTACGTCAGGAACACATGACGGAGTTCATGGGAGAAAATATGAAAGATTAATAATTCTAATGCCTTATATACTCGATGCGCTAACCGCTCGTTACATCTTTGTGATGTAATTCTGAGTTCCTTCTTATAAAAAGCCCGATAGTTTAAAGAAAGTTTTTCATGGTCTGCACCGAAGAGTGAGGAAAGTATTTTGCAAAAAAGTTGGTAAGAGTTGAGTAACTCTTTCGATGGAAATATCTGTAATATTTTTGAAACTAGAAAACATATTTCGAACCGCAAAACTTGTTTGATTTCATCTGCTTTTATTTTAGTGTACTAAGTGTACACACATAGTGTTTCAGAAGAACAGAACATATGCCAACTTTGTTAAAATGTAATACACCACATTTCTCAATGATTTTTTCCTATTAAATTCTGCATATTATTTCTATAATATATCGTGTATCAAAGTTTAACGATTTTCGAAATATTGAAGGTTTTAGAATTAAGAAATACTATGATTTTTTGCTTACCTATTTAGATACTCACTGCCACCTGGAGATATAAGTTTATTTTTCAAATGTCTTGACCTTGATTTTTGAGGTCTGATTTACGAATTCATTTGTTAATAATTTACAAAATGAGCGATAATATGTATATAGTTTAAATTTTGTTTGCTAAATTTGAAAATAAAATTCTAAGTATTTAAAATTTATAATCGACAAAAAAACAAGAAAATAGATAAACGTAAAATATCTTGCCTCGTCACATTTCTCGTTAATTCTTTTCCGGCATTCCAGTGAATTTATCATTGTTTCTTTCTTATTTTCATTTAAATTTCTTATTTCATCGACAATGTCTTCAATATTGTTACTTCTACAGTCTCTAGGATTATTTTCAACAGCATACGCGGCAATACTTGATCTTTTTTATCCGACCATACTTTAAATGAGCTATGAGTTTTTGAATCTCGTTTGTATGGTTCTATTAGTTTGCCGAAAATATTTTAGCTTAAGCTTTACAGTCCATGCAAGTAACTTCATACATCAACTTTGCTCCAGTGTTTTAATTTCATGCTTTGGACCACCCAATAATTTCTTAATTTTAAACTGAATTTGGTATACTAATTTTAAATCTACTTTCTTAAAAAAATTTTGGTGTCCTCTAGTCTGCTCAGGATTATGTGGTATCGCAACATATTTTGTATTTTCATCATGGTTAGTGAAATATATGGGGTAAGGAAAGGATTTTTAAACGCATGCGTATTAATTAGCCTATTTATTTACTTAATATTGAAACCATTAACTTTCGTTACATTCATAATTTTCGCTTTTTTTTGCTAAATATTTGTTTACTGAGGCGACAATTAACCATACAATGTACTAAATAAGAAATGAAAACTGGCCAATTATTGTTGTTGAATTGCAAACAGTCATTAGGAAATTAATGTTAGCATATTTTCTACAAATATCAAATTCCATCGTGTTATTATCGTTCGCAATTATTAAAGCACCCAAAAATGGCAGTTGGCCAATATGATTGGCGACTTCAGAAGTAAATGTAATGGTTGGGAAACGGCTGTTTAATTTAATCTTCAGCATTAACAGTTTTTGTTTTGAAAATCGCGAAAATGTTATACACATACTTACTTTTGTTCGTTAAATACTCAAAACTCATTTTTTGAACTCAACGCGGGTTTTCTAACTATGTTAACATCATCAGCAGATGATTAACGCTAAAGTCGAGAACAATTGGCTAGGAATGATAACAGCTCACTGGAATTTGGTATTTAAAGAAATAATACTTTCACTCACCGACGTATTCCTAATGACTTCTTTCAATGACCAACACTAATTTGCTTATATTCATTCTTAGTACACAGTATGGTTAATTTTGCTCTCAGTGAAGAAAGATTAAACAATGAAAATGAGACAGTTAGGAGTATAGCGAAAGCTAATGGTTTCAATACTAATTTAATAAACATACTAATTAATAGGTATGCCTTTAGAAAAACCATTCGTGTTTCCACTTCTTTCGTTAATCAGGATGAAGATACAAAATATGCTTTGATACCATATTATAATCTTCAGTATCCTAGAAGGCACCAAACAGTTTTTAAGAACTTAGATTTAAAATTAGTATACCAAATGCAGTTTAACATTAAGAAATTATTGGCTGGTTCAAGGGACAACATTGAGACATTGAAAATACTGATGAAATATAAGAAATTGGGCAAAGAATACATATATTATTTAAAGTATAATGGAAAAGACCAATCAAGTGTTGTGGAGCATGAAATTGAAACCAATCACAGAAGAACTATTAAAAAGTTAAAGTGACAGGATATTGTAACATGCATACGAAAGTATAGAAATTATAAAATATAAGATGGAGATAGAGGGCCTATCCCATATAGTCCATTGTATTGGTTAATTGAGCGCAACTTAATGGTTTTCCTGGATTATTTCCTCTTTAGTTACGCCTTATTAAACAAGCAGTTAGATTGAATTATAGTTAAATAGATAATGACTTTAATTTTAATCATCTCCTGATAATGCTAACCTGGTTAGCTAAACGCTCGTCGAGTACAAAAGTTTTATTTTGTTATTGTGGATAATAATGTGTTGTAGTGCATTTTGCAGAATGTTCCAAACCCCATCTGGGTTATATCCAAATGACAAACCAGAGAGCACTAGTTGATAAATGTGTTAAAATGTCGAAAGAATAAAAATCAGATTTATTTAAAGTTTATGGATTATTAACAACAAGTTTTCTTGTCAATTTTGTTCCAGCAATTCCTTCTTCCACTCAACTAAAATATTGCGAGTTATTCATTATTATAATTGATGTTTTTTGGAAGTAAAGCAAATTTTGATTCCGTCTAATTTTCGAAATGTTTTGACTGTATGTTCTCATTAGAGCTTCCAGTAATTTTATTATATTTAAAAATTTTCGTCGCATCATCGATAATGCTATAGCACGAAATATGACAGAACTTGAGCCATATCACATTGCATTTGGCTAATTTTGATCCAGTATCGACTACTAAAAAAAATATTGGTTTTGCATTTATTGTAGGAATTCAAACATGATGGCCTTAAGTGTCGATTTTTTAAACCAGTTCTAAAAGTAAATTATTATTACTATTTATCGGCTTTTTCTTTAACTGTTCTTGAACTCTTTTTGAGTTATTAGTGATATCTTAACATCCTGAATTTCATTTTTATAACAGCGGCAACGTTCCGGCCATGCTTTCGTATATATTCTACTGTATGGTTAATTTTTCTCTCAGTGAAGAAAGATTTAACAATGAAAATGAGACAATTAAAAATATAGCGAAAGCTAATGGTTTCGATACTAATTTAATAGATAGACTAATAATTAATAGCCATGCCTTTAGAAAATCCATTCGTGTTTCCACTTCTTTTATTAATCAGGATGAAAATGTAAAATATGTTTTGATATCATATTTATAATCCTCAGTATACTAGAGGCCTCCAAAAAATTTTTAAGAACGTAGATATTTTAAAATTGGTATACCAAACTCAGTTTATCGTTAAGAAATTAATGGGTAGTTCAAGGGACAAAATTGAAGCATTGAAATAAGTTTATAAAATATAAGAAATTGGGCCACTGCTGGGGAAAGTAGAAGATCCATGCAAACGAGATTCAAAGAATACATAGTTCATTTAAATTATGGTAGGAAAGACAAGTCAAGTGCTGTGAAGCATGAATTTGAAAACAAACACATAATAAAAATTAAAAAGTTAAAGTTAATTTATAGTATATCTGACAGGAGATTAAATATAAAATTATAGAGATAGAGGGCCTAACCTGTATATTCCATTGTTCTGGTAAATTAAGCACAACTTAGAGGTTTCCCTGGATTGGTTCTTTTTTAGTTACGCTTGATTAACCAAATAGTTAGTATAAATAAGAGTTAGGTAGATTATGACTATAGTTTGAGTCATATCCTGATAACGCTAACATTATTAGCGAAACGCAGGTTAAGTGCAAAAATTGTATTTCGTTATTGCGGATAAAATTGTGTTGTAGTGCATTTTGTAAAATGTCCAAAAAATTTAAATTCGCTTTATAAAAAATATATGGATTATTAACAAGAAGTTTTCATATGAATTTTGCTCTAGTAATTTTTTCTTTCAACCCACTGCGACATTGCGCGATATCCATTATTATAATGATAGCTTTTTTAAAATAGAGCAAATTTTGATTACATCTAATTTTCGAAATGCTCTGACTGTATATTCTCATGGGAGCTTCCAGTAATTTTATTACATTTATTTTTTTTTGTTTTCTTGCAGTACGAAATATGACAGAACTCTAGCCACATCACAATTTCTTGCATTTGATCAATTTTGATACAGTATTGACTACTAAAAGAATCTATTGGATTTGCATTTATTATAGGAATCCAAGCATGATGGCCTTAAGCCTAATATCTCATAGATCTATTAAAACTTTTTAAACCAGTTTATTATCTATTCGCTTTTTCTTTAACTGTTTTTGAACCCTTTTTGAGTTACAACTATTACCGATTTCATTTTATGTTAACAGAGACAACGTTCCGGCCATGCTTTCTTATATATTCATAATTTTTTAAAATATGCGAAAAATAATAATAACAGCGACCGACCCCAATTCCCGAATTGAAACGCCAGAAGTCGTTGTCAATTTATACATAGGAATAACAGTTTATTTCGTGGTACAAATTAGCATCTAAATGCCATTAAATATTCCTAGACTTGCTTGTGGAATACGCCATAACGGTTCCATAATCAGACAATTCATTAGGTTGTTCGGTTTTCACTTTTATTATTCGCGACTTTATTAATGGAATAGCAAGCCATTTTCTTGTGTGGGTATGGTGTTATGGTGTATGGGAATCTGAATATGTAGTTAGTTGTAATTATTTCTTGTCGGCATGATGACATCAAGAGAAAGCGAACTTGATAAAATATTAAGTCACCATTATCTGGTAGTTTTAATATATTTCATATTAAGAGACAATCATAAGAAAAATGCGGTGCAAGTGAATGTGTTTGAACTTGAAGTGTGTAGGATTAAGTAGTGTATGTGTATGCAGTCTAAGTACCTGAATATAAAGGCAGTGTTTCAGGTAAAAACTGTTATGTTAAGAATGCTTGTTACTTTTAGTGTCACTTCCCAATAAGTTTGATCATATTGTATCATTGTTCTTTATTATTTAGTTGTTGTTATTTATTATTCATGAGGTGTGGATCAATTGAGTGGGGACAATAGCCTTCGTCACCCCGCCCCGCAGTGTGGCACTTAATTTTTTAAACACAAATATACTTATACTTAATAAACCTAAATGAACTGCTATTTTTATATGGAGAGAGAATATGCGAAGCTAACATTTATATACTGCATGTTTTTGCTTAGGCAAGTGTTACGCGGTCACCTATTTTGTAAGGGATTTCCTTATTTTATGAAATCAATAGCTCTCTCGAATGCATTGTATATATTTTTCATTTCAAGCGGCACCGAATTATCATAAAATATACCGTAGATTTGCATGAGACTGCTGTTGATACCATCAATGCCCAAGTTCCATCTTTTTATTTCACATTCTTTGAAATATTACTAGCTTGCTTAATCCATAAACTTCTTCGTTCTGCAGTTGTGTTGCGGTGGTCCAATGGGCTGTCCCCGAGGCTGTCCGATATTAAATTCACCTATAAAACATTAATCTCAACGTCAACCTCAATCTCAATGCTTCAATTTCATTTTTGCTAAAGGCGCTAAAATGTTTTATTCTGATGGCTGTTCTATACTTAATTATTTTATAATAATATACTATAATACTAGAGCCATGGCCTCGGGTTCAGTCGAATGGTATTGATGTTGGTTAAATAATACGTCAACTAAATTAATTGAACATCCGTCTGTGTGCTGCCCTTAATTTAGGTTATTACATTAAAAATTTTCTTAAGCTCTTTAGCCATTGTGTGATTTTTAATAATACGATGATGGCACTATCAACGTAAGGAAAGGCAAGTTCATGTTTCCAAAAAGTGGGTACCTTGTTAATCAAGAGAAAACGTCCAAATGATTAGATAGGCCAAAAGGCATTCGTGAAAAGTTTTGCTCAACAAGTAGGTATCACAGGTTCTTCCATTGAGTTGGGAACTATAGAAACTTGATCAAATCCTAAATCCTACTTTAAAGTATCAATCTATCTATTAAACATTTCTGCGGTATTTGCTCTTTTTAAAATGTTCTTAAGAGAAAATACACAATTCGAAAATCAATATAATAGAATTTTTTTTCCATTTCTTTGAGATATTGCCTAAACGTAAAATATTTATACCAAAAGTACTGTCAAATTCACAACAAAGTTTCCATTGGAATTCAAACAGAGTAAGATTAACCGATTTTAGCGTAAAATTAAAATCACATGTTTTTGATTAATAAAATCAGGCCTATTTACATATCATAATAAAATTAAAATAATAATCAGATAGTATTATAGCGGTAGACTAATCTAAAATACCCTGTATATTAAAAAAAATGTGTGCTTGTAGCCCACACACTAGAAGTGAAATTTTATTGCTTGCACGATGCATCTCTCCCCCCTTCTGTCTTACTTTTTAACACATCCAGGTATATACTCAACATCAAAATTACTGTTTTGTCAAAATAAAATTCGAAAATCGATACAAAGTCACGTTAGAATTAAGGTTTACTTATTTTCAGTTAGTTTCCGTTAGTACGGATTTGAGTTTGCTTAGCATAAATTAATTTAGGTTATTTTAGTTAATTGGGGTTAACCTGGGTCATTTGCGTTAGTTTTTGGGAGACCCTGTATAGGTATAAATACACTGTTTGACTGTTTTTATTATAAAAATATAGTCGAAAATCGTTCGTTTCTAAATTATTAGTGTATTTCAATTTTAACTGAAAAGATCTGTATAAATATCTAATTACCATCCTCATTTACTTTTGTAAAAATTACTACTTATGATGACCGCTGCTTTTCGTTGATATTCAAACCGTTTTCATTAAGATTTTACGCAATTAAATGTATAAATATACATATTTCACTTAAACGTAAACTAAAAATCATTATATCAAAATTTCCCATGAGTATCAGAAACAAAGTTGAAAAATGGCGAATTTTAAAAGCCATACTTATTATTGATCTATAATACCTTAAAAACAAGATATATAAACCTATTCATAATACCTCCACGGCATCATGTGAAGGCGTGGCCTTATAATATCCTCCATAATTCCCGCTAATTATATATTCATAAAAAAATTCCTATATATTTCATGTTTATTTTTATATATTTAAAACGTGCACATTTTGAAACGAAGATTTTCTTTCTTCTTATTTGCTTCATTTCTGTAGCTTTAGAGGCAGTTTTTTGTAATACCTTGTTAAATTTTCTACACTTTTCACAAATTAAATACTGTTTGATAGAAACTTCAAACTAATATTCACACATTGACGTCCTGATTTCTTATTAAATAAGAAAACGAACAACAATTATTTATTTTTCTATATTTTTCACAAAACACATTTGTAACACTAACTTAATTAAGTTAATTTTTTTCAAAAATAAAAATTAATGTTTTTGAAGTTCCCTGAAAACGGTGCTAACCCCAGCATTGGATTTCTTGAAAACGTATCCTTTTGCTTTGATTTTTAAAATTGCTTTATCAAACGATGGAATTTAGAAATATTGAGATACTGATGGGTAATTATTAGTGTACCTAGACCATAAAATGCTTGGTCCATAATGAGTAAGGATTATATTTTTTAGACTAAAATAAAATAAAAAATTATGTGCCTCACCTTTATAAGCACACAACTGAAGTGAAACTTCTTTTCCTCGAGCCTCCGGTTTCGACACGTTTCTTTAATTTTCTTTTGCATTCTTTCAATTTTTTCTTTTCATAAAGCATTTTTCTTCTTTCCACTTTTGCCATCCCCGACCTCGTAAATAAACTCCTTCGCCTTTTTTTCGCCGAAAACCGCGTTTCTCTAACTTTTCTGTTTTTAATATTATTTTTTCTTATTTCGTTTTATAATACTTTTATTACCTCCCCGAACAATTTTTTACGTTCATATCGATTTTTTTCCATATTTTCGAAAAATTTCGAGGCTCCGTGACAGATATCGGGAAAAAACGGTTTTCCCCAAAAATCACCCCTTAAATTAGAGCTCCGGTCCCCCTCATATGGTCAAACGTAGCCCCTATGAGGCGGACCTACCATAAAAAAAATTCGACCCCGTAACTCTCTCCGTTCTCCCGAAATTTATTATTTTAGTCTTTCCTCCTCCCCTCTCTCCTGGCCGACCGGGTGGGGGTACGGGGTCCAGTTTTCGTCCAGGATCCTCGTTTTACTCTGGCTACATGTACTGAATTTCAGCACTCTACCTATAATAATGGAACATGCTTCATTAAAGTGTTTCACTTTGATTTCCGTTTCATTTGATTTTCGTTTTTTCGGACTTGGCCTCGCTAAAGAAGTTTCACTTCAAAAACGAATGTTAAGTATACCTGAATATTAAAATTGAAATGAATCCAATGACTTACCAATTCCTGAATGTATTCCATTATGGTAGTTTCATTTGTACTAATAACTACATTTCTATCTTTCCATATTAAAAATACTCCGTATTCTCCGTCATAATTTGTTTTTGACTTTACAGGCAGCAATTATTCCGTGGCTTTTGCCGCATTTTCTGGAATACTTTAAGGAACTTCTTTCATATTTCAATTAATTTTGTACAGGAACGTCAAATTAAATACCTCCATAATAAAGCAATGTATGTTACTAGGCTATAATGCCCATCATGCGAAATACATTCCTCGGGTCAAAGGCCCTCGGCCGGGCGTATCCTCTTCGCTTTCCGGGCATTATAGCCTATATCCTCCCGCAACTGGCTAGTGCTTAAACCAGCGATTAAATGTATATAGCACAAATGTATGCATGAAGTACGAATGTCAGTAACACATGAATGAATGCTAATATAAAACAGTTCACTATAAAGTGCGACTGATTGTAAATAGTTACCTTAGTGGCTAATGTCACACTTCGTCTATCACGCGGGCCTGGGCCCACAAATTGTGTATATATATGTGCGAATGAAGTATGAAAGATTGAATGGTGTATAACAGACTGTATATATGTACATATTAGATGTTTGTAACTGTCCTTAGCATAAAACCACCAAAGAAACGAGAAATGGAGTTTTTCGATTAGTTTTCTCCATGTCACCCACCTGCGAACGCATATCACTTATCAAAAACCATACCATAATACAGCCTATCGGCAGCCAATACTTGAACACACTTGAAAGGCGTGCCTATGTAAGTAAATTCCAAATAGCAGGGTCGTGAAACTGCTGTAACAAAATGTAATGTACCTTAACACTCATCCCCATTAGGGTAACTGACATGTTGCGTGATCCCATCGATTAGCCCTTGTGGGCAAACTAGGTGTCCAAACACAACATGTACATTTTGTAATAGTTACATTAGACAGTAGAAGTAAAACATTATCACTTTGTAAAGTTTAACTAGTTATCTCTTTATTCGTTAAACATTTGATAACTTTTACGTCTATTAACTTCTATGTTGCATTATTTTGATGATGAATTAAAATAATTGATGATATTGTAAAATAAATAATTTTGATATTTATCAATTATTTTAATGCATCATCAAAATAATGCAACATAGAAGTTAAGAGACGTAAAGGTTATCAACTGTTTAACGAATAAAGAGATAACTGATTAAAGATTTCGATATTTTCAAAAATAAATTTACTTTACTTTCCATATGGTGCGAACTTAAGTGGACACACTGTATACAGGGTGAAACAAATTCGCTTCTCACTATTGGTATCTTGTAAACGGTAAGAGATCCAGCAAAGTTTAAATTGGGGCAAAGTTGCGTAATTTAAAGGTCATTGATATGCCGTTGAGGAATTGAGAAAATTCCAACTACTTCCGGAGATATCCGTAATAAACCGAAAATCAGCTATTTCATTTTTATTTTTTCCTGCCTTTATTTCAAGATATAATATAAAATGAATTTAACATTATTATTGCCACTTTTTCTTCTTTATAAGATGGCAATATCAAATTTTAAATATGATGTTTCGTGTCCGAGCCCCCATCATCAACTTCATTTTTTTAAATACGGACCCGGACTTTTTATTTAACTTTTTAGAAGCGTTAGGCCTCCTTAAACCAACGATGTATTACACTTATCAATAAATCAACAAATCTAGATT